>JAOBRD020103930.1:0-10221 GCA_027575215.2 Hydrozoanthus sils | reverse complement strand
CGAAAATTACTATTATTAAAGGGTTCAACTTTCCATCTGGAACTTAAAAAAATAAGCTTGATAGGGACTTTAATTTTATGGGTGCCAAGTGACAGCCAGTGACTTTCTACTTGCACGGTAGTTCCCATTTGGTTTATGCACGTGCACCATACGCGTCTTTATAGAATCATTGATCACTGAATATCGTTAGCATTGGGTCTTCAATCGATTCATCTGCCTCCAAGCATCTCTTGATAATGATTGTGTTCATATCATCTAACGTGTCAAATAATTTCATCCACTTGTGTCTTTGTTTCTTAGAAATAGATTTGTCCCACCCCAGTTCTGGCAGTGTACCTATTCTCTTGGCTTCAGAGTACTATTCTTGTGATTAGATTCTATTGAGAGTCTACGAAAGTTTCTTCCGCTTTCGATCTTAGTTTTTAATTGGGAAACAAGTTTAATGTTACCTTGAAACGAAATTGATCGCCTTTGGATTCCATATTAAAACAGAATTTCTTTCCTTATCGGCTGTAACATTTTGAGTTAACTGGAGTAGATTCATTTTTTCACCTTGAATCCTCTTTTTGCTCAACAAAGAGTACCGGTTTCCTTTATAAATTACAGCGTTAGTTTATTGTTGTACCAGCTATATATTACATCGTCCATATAACTGTTTTCCTTGACAAACTAATTGTAGCTTCGTGGTGTCCATTCATTTTCTCAGTGCTAGCGTAGCAATCGACCCTTACGATTTATTACGAGTAAAACGCGCTGTATATCAATTAAACATGTTCGATTTTCTTTAACGTTCCTTATTTTTTAACAAGAAGTGATGTGAATGCCGTTCAAATGCTGTTTACGATGCGATATTTCTTACGTATATCACCAATAAAACCGACTTTGTTCTTTATGAATCGCAGTAGGACCCCTAATAGACTGTTAATATAAATCTGGAACCTTCGTGTAATAGTTGTTCAACGCATAGAAGTAGTCTTAGAATCTGGTTTTAGGACGTCATGGTGACAAAAAAAGAAGTATTAAGGGTCTTTGTGTATTTCAAACTCGACTGTTGATATAGTTTATGCCGTTCTTTTTGGTTCAGATTCTATGTCAAGATTTTGTAGAAATTGGAGATCGACGAGTGGTGTACCTAAGGAAATGTGCGGTTACCCTGATGTTAGTCTGTTGGTGAATGATGATTTCCACCGATACAACGACTAAAACTGTTCCTCGATAATAACAAGTGACCGTGGTTTTGTTCCATCGATTCTCAGGGTGGTTATGCAGCATATTGATATCCGACATCAACTTCTCCAACAGGTCGTATAAATTCTTCTTGGATCACGTTTCGGAAAGGTTTAGCAACATTTCCCATATCGACTCTTAGTCAATTCCGCTAGTTTACCTTATCAATTCCATAAACGTCAAAAAGGACTTAATATCTCGGTATTCTCTAACTTTGGTAACGGACAGTTTGATTCTTTGCAACTCTCTTAACAGTGCAATACAACACAGCACAAATCAGAAAAATAGACAGCAATGATAATCCATTTCAAAGTAAATGAATTTGCGTTTTTTTAAAACAGAAGCTTAAACGACCTTTGTTTATAACTGTTAAATTTCTAGAAAGGCTCTTTTGGACTTCTTTGCATTTTTGCTCGAAGGAAATTAACTTGCTTCAAGTGGCAAAACGCAAATACACCCGGCAGAAACCTAATAAACTAACTTGATGGAAGAACCTACATAGCAATGAGCTTCATCATGAGAATGTCTATTCATACACGCCTAGTACAATGCTTTGAAAAAACAACAGCTCAGTAAAACATTTGAAAATATTTAACGTGTCCATGTTTCATAATAAACTTCCAAACATCGAAAGATTGTAAATGTGTCAAATTTACACTACTGTTTCACACTTTGCTTAAAACTCTGTTTTAAGGGTTTGTCTCTAAAGTTTAGTGTCAAATGGTGTGTTCTAACATAGGGAGATGACTTTTGTTTCCTTTACCTCTGAGAGATTCTTACACACTTAAGCAGCCGTCGAAATCCTGTCTTAAACTGCTCACTAAATAAGGCATACACGAACCCGTTGATACTAGAATTTATTGAAACTATAAGGGCAGAGAGTCTTGCTGGTAAACTTGACGTGCTCTTTGGAAATCGTAAAGAGATAGCAAACACCGAACCCCAACAAACTACAAAGAACACAGTTACGGTTAAGAGCATAAATGTTATTCGTTTTCTTGCACGATATGCTGCAAACTGCTCTCTTTCGAAACCAAAATTTTTCTTCCTTGAAATACTCCAGATAATCCGACCGTAGAACAGTGCCATTAGTGAAAACGGAAGCACTAGGGCAAAGGAAGTCAAGATTGAAGCAGTAAGATTATTAACAGTTTCATATTGCTGATTTATAACACATTGTTCTTTTAGATTCTCATTGTAGTTAGTCCAGACAAAAGAAGGAGCACCAAAGCATATTGCTACCAGCCAGGCCAGAATGATAAAAAGTACCGTTTTTGTTTTGGTAATTTTTTCTTTGATAGTAAGCGGGTAGAGAACCGCTTGAAATCTCTCATACGCAACGGCAGCTAACGTGAAAGCAGATGTCAGGCCACAAACGTACTTGCTGATTTTACTGGTAAAAAACCTGCAAAACCATAACCCAGCTTCTCCTTTGGGATGAGTGTACAAAACTGTTCCAAGAATATTTCCCGGTACTGACAATAAACCTACCAAGATATCAGCAGTTGCTACGTTTAGCAGCAGATAGTTAAGCGGTGTTTTCATGGTCTTGTTTGTGAGAATCACCAGACACACGAGGGTGTTGCCACACAAGTTTATGAGGAGAACGATAGCTTCAAGTACAGCGAACAAAATATGGCTCGACTCCATTGCATGTGAAAACTACTAGTGTCTTGCTCCGAGATCTAACTTGTGTAAAGGAAAAGGCTTCCTAAGGCAGGCTCAATGGATGATGTATCGTTGGTTGCATTATCAAAATCTATCATGGTAACAGCTTTTAAAAATGAACACTTTCGGCTGCAAGCAGGTGTTTAAGACTTTAAAACAGCATTGACCCTTTCACAGGGTAGGAAAAAAACAAAAGCGCTTTCAATCATGCAAGAGATAACACTGGCCGCTTATCAGCTGCTAGTTCTAAAAATTAATTCAATCAAGAGTAAATCATTTTAAAAACTCTATTTCTCTGCTTTCCTTACATTCTGATCATGTAAACACTTTCGCACCAATATTTATCTGTTTCAAGGGAATAAGAAAAATAAAGCGTTTTTAATCAACTAAACAAATAACATTATCACTATAGCCATATGCATGTAATATATTTGTTCAATGCCTTTTGTAATACTAAATTTGGTTGCCTCTTATTTCTACTTAAGCAAATGAAATAACACACTACAATGGCTTCATAGTGCTAAATATTTCAAAGAGATCCTGATTTGACAGTCGAACTGGAGTTAATGCGTTTGGCTAGGACAATAATAATGTCGGAACCGCCAAATTTTGCATATCGTTCAATAGTTAAACTGATTTCTTAAATTCATTGGAAAGGACTGAGAGGGCATGGTTTACGTCACCCGTTCTTTCTAGAGGAAACAACTCTAGTACAACAAATCATGATTTTGGAAAAAAAAAATTGGAAAAATCATCTAACACGCTAGTGTCCAATTCAGGAAAACTATCATTAGCAATTGATTAGGGTGAATCTATCACGAGGAGTGGGAAATAAGAAACACAAAATATAATTTCTTGACTTAATATAAAAAGTTGTTCCCGTGTCATCATCGAGCATGTATACTGATGCTCTCATGTAATTACGGATCACGTAAACTGTGTATACTGAATACGGATGTTCTCGTGTCGTTGTGGAACGCAAATACTGCTGCTCTCGAGTAAACATGGAATAAGTATACTGATGTTCTCGTATCGACACGGCATAGGTAAACTGTTGTTCCCGTGTCATCATGGAGCACGCACACTGATGTTCTCGTGTGTTCATGGATTACGTACGTTGATGTTCTCGTCGTTATGGAATACGTACACTGATGTTCTTGTGTCGTCATAGAATTCGAATACTTGTGCTCTCGTGTAATCGTGGAAAACGTATACTGATGTTCCCGTGTCGTCATGGAATATGTATACTGATGCTCTCGCGTAATCATGGAATACGTACACTGATTTTCTTGTGTCGTCATGGAATACTTATTCTGATGTTTTCGTGTCGTCAGGGAATAGTATACTGATGCTCCCGTGTCATCATAGAATACGTATACTGATCCTCTCGTGTCATCATGGAATATTAATTTATTTACGTATACTGGTGTTTTCGTGTCGTCAAGGAATATGTAAACTGATGCTCCCGTGTCATCATAGAATACGTATACTGATGTTCTCGTGTCATCATAGAATACGAATACTTATCCCGTGTTATCATGGAACACGTATACGGATGTTCTCGTGTCGTCATGGAAGACGTATACTGGTGCTCTCGTGTCGTCATGGATAAAATTTGGACAATGAAAATGTTTTACAATTCTAGTTTAATCTGAGGGAATTGTTTTTTCGTAGCAATGCGTAAGACCTGCAAACACAAATGCATGAAACTACGTGCTTTAGAGGGATTGCAGTGGGGGGGAGGGGGGGCTTTTTTGTTATACACATTTTGCTTAAACCAGTGTCCAGAATTCCTTGAAGCCTGCGTTTGCCTCTGTCGTTTAAGCGACGAGGATATATAAGTCAGTTCTAGTATTGACTATTTCAGCCATTTCTTTATATAAAACAAACAAAAAAATGACTGAGCCTAGGAACACAAATTTCCTTTCTTTGGAACGGAAATTCTGAAATATTCCATTTTTGGCAAAAGGAAGGAAATGTCGATTTCCTTTTAAGCTCACTGCTTTAGTTTTTTTAAAATAAAGGTCATCAAAAACAGTGCATGTAGCAACAAAATGGATGACGAACAAGCGTGTTTATGTGGGTCAGTACACACTCAGCTATAAAAACGTGTACTAAACCCATAACACAGCAAGCGGAAGAATTGCTTCAATTTTTTTTAACTTAATCGAAGAACACTTTAATATTGGTAAGGAAGTATATACATTAGTAAGAACCCTAAATAAAAACAAAGTAACAAATTTGACTCTTCCAAATACGGTTTCTTTAATGACAATTTACTAAAGCAACCAGTCAGATGAAAGCACTTTTTCGTATGTACCAACAAGTCTATAGAATGAATAAATTAAAGATTATCAATTTGAAACTGTTCCTTCACAAAATACTAACATTTTCAATCTGACAACCCAGCTCTTGATTGTGGTAAGCGATTCATTGTTTGCCTTTCTTGGTAAGCCTTTTCGTAATCCAGTTGGCCCTGGGAACAAACAAGACTATTCTTCGTACGCAATGGAGTCGAGCAATATTTTATTTGCTGTACTTGAATCTATTGTTCTCCTCATAAACTTTTGTGGCAACACCCTCGTGTGTCTGGTGATTCTCACAAACAAAACAATGAAAACACCGTTCAACTATCTGCTGCTAAACGTAAAAATTGCTGATATCTTGGTCAGTTTATTATCAGTACCGTGGAATATCCTTGGAACGTTATATACACGCATTCCAAAGGAGAAGCTGGGTTATGGTTTTGCAAATTTTTTACCAGTAAACTCATCAAATTTGTGTGCGGTATATCATCTGCTTTTACATTAGCTGCCGTTGCGTATGAGAGATTTCAAGCGGTCGTCTATCCCCTTACAGTCAAAGAGAAAATTACAAAAAGAAAGACGGTACTTTTAATTGTGCTAGGCTGGTTGGTAGCTATATGTTTTGGCGCTCCTTCGTTTGTCTGGACTAAGACTGAGAACCAAAAGGTCCAGTGTGGTGTAAATCAGGATTTTGAGAGTGTTCATAAAGTTCTTTATATTACCTTGGTTTTTATTGTCTTTGTGTTTCCGTTCATTCTGATGGTAGTATTCTACGGTCGGATTATCTGGAGTATTTCAAGAAAGAACAAGTTCGGTCTCGAAAGGGAGCAGTTTACAGCACATCGAGCAAGAAAACGAATAACATTTATGCTCTTAACTATAACTGTGTTGTTTGTTCTTTGTTGGGGTTCGCTGTTTTCTATCTCTTCATGATTTCCCCCAATCATGTCAAGTTTACCAGCGAGAGTGTCTGAGCTTCTCCTTTTACTTAATTCCAGTATTAACAGCTTCGTATATGCCTTATTCAGTGAGCAGTTCAGAACAGGATTTGGTCGTTTACTTCGTAAGAAAATAAACAATGCGGTAACTACATCAACTCACGATGCTAGAACATATAACGGGGAGATAAAAAGGTCGTTCGACACACAGCTTTAGAGACCTTCCCCAGAACAGCGTTCTAAAGAAAGATTCGAGTATCATCAATTTTGGCTTATGTAATAGGTAAACTTAATGTATTTTGTTTTAAATTTTGGTGAAAGTGAAAAAGCAAAAATCCAGAGACTTTAAGTAACCACGCTAGTTATTTATTCAAAGCACTCTGGTGAGCGTGCATTAAACGAAAATTCTCAAATTTTTCAGGTCATTTTTATGGATTCAGTCCAACGGGTGCACAAAGTTTCTTGTCGGATGCATATGCGTTTTGTCGTTGGAGGCAATTCCGCTCTTCTACCAAAAAGAAATGCAAGTGCAAAACAGTCAGTCAAATATTTGAATAAAAACAAAACTATTAATTCGCATGTCTATGTTTTGAAAACATTTTTATTAACTTTTTTTTTTTGTATTTCCTTTTATATTCGACTTCAAAGAAGCAATTTGACATTGACTTAACTTTATTCAACAATCATGAAATTACGTTTTTCATTTAAAGGTAACTGAGCCAGTCGAGGTGGATCAGTCACTACTCGGAAATATACATATATAATATAAAAGAAATAGTTACATGAAGAAAAATTGCATAAAAATGTTTCTTATACGGGAGACGGCAACCTCTGATATTATTTATTATATTGTATTATACTTTGAACATTGCATTAAACTGTAAAAATGGTTTTAATCGTACTGAATAAAACATAAAATCTTCATTTTGTCGGAGAGAAAATTTTATAATATATAATTATAAAAATATACAATGCCAAAACAACGCATCTGGCAAAATGAAACCAGATCTTAGTCTAGTTCATGGCGTGTCGCTCCGACGAAGTGCAGCCGAAACATTAGCAACCGAAAACTTCGACTTTCAATAAATCTTTTTCGTTACAAAGTGGGTTTAATCAAGTTATTGAACTTTGTTCACTCGTAAATGCACATGCAAACATACAAACATTTTTTCACAAAATGCCAAAAAAAATGGAACAAAACAAAAGAAAACAACACATTAGAAATAGAAGTAAACGAAATTTGTTCCAAACTAGGTAGTAATTTGCATGTGTTTAGACATTCAAAGAAATTTCCCATACGTATACAATCTCTTTTCCTTACGTATCAGTTAATGCTAAGAAGTACAATTAAGTCATATAGTCGGGTCGTATGAAGGTTAAGTAGATGCATAAAAAAGTCGATTTTTTGCGTTTGAAAAGGCATGTGGTTGCAGCAAAAATTATTTAACACATTCTAATGACTACATTCTGAATGTAGGTTTTAGCGTTGAATGAAAGAATGAAAGAATATACCTAAGTATGTTTACTCTCATCTAACAGTAATTTTTAGCAATAAGAATCAACACGAACAGAACATAAGAAACCTATATACAGTTAGTTTAACAAATAGCTTCTACTGTTTGGTGTGGCGGCGAGTAAGTTAATCTTAAATTTAACTATGAATAACTAAATACGTTAGTTAAAGCTAGACGTTTCGAGTTTTATACTAGAACACTTAAAAAATGGGATAACGGAACACAAAAGCTTGATATAAACTCAGTACTTTAGAAAGGTTCTGTATTGAACGTAGAAAATAAATTTTTGAAAATAATTTTCTGTAGTAAAGTTTATATCGCGGAACCGCCTATTAACGACTGAATTAATGTTTACTTAAGAAACAGATTGAAAGTCAAACACACTGAAGGACTTGGATTGCCAGTTCTTTTAGAAGAATTAACTCTATAAGTACAATAAATCAAGATTTTGAGTTAACGACAGTATCACTAGTACTAATATTCTCGATGTTTGATTAACCTTCTTTTAGAGAAACAAGGTTGTTTGAGTTGTTTTCTATTTTTTGTTGCATTCGTTTCGAAACCAGTCAATCTGAGGAATCTGACTGGCTCAGAGTAATGTGATCAATAAAATAAATTAATGTATTTATATACCCGGCAGTTTACATTGTTGTCAGCATATCTTTTAACCTGTCCAGTTAGGGACTAACTGGTATTACATATTTCCGATAGAAGTTTGCTGCTGTCCCTGTTTTGCATAAACGTTCACAAACTAGAAGGAAGGGAGAAAGAACCACAAACTAGTCAAAGTCAGGCTTATAAATGTCATCTTTTGTTTACAAAGCGAAAAGAACTTTGCTCTAGGTCTGCTCTAACTAACAAGCCTGCGCAGCTGGGAGCAAATCGTTATTGATTTTTATACGCAATGGAGTAATCTATCAGTCTCCTCATAAACTTGTGTGGCAACACCCTCGTGTGTCTGGTGATTCTTACAAACTGACTAATTTATTGAATCTTTCTTGTCGGAATGCATGGAATAAACATTCTCAAAAACAAAGCTCATTGTTGGGTGCTTCAATAAATTTAAGGTTGGTCCATTAAACTTCTGCTGGTTATACATCCACGCTAATAGCGACAGCTAGAGAAACTGCGGCGCAAAAGTGCATTAGAGTCTTTCGAGACACAAAACCATAACAGCGTAATAAAGATTCAAGTCCTTGTTTTGAAAAGACAAATATTCGTTAGTTTTTTGGTACAGTTATCTCTGTCATCTGGTTTCATTTTCATAGAAGCAAAAACCGCTAATGCATTGTATTGTATTGCTTTGTAAATTCTTGAATTTAATCGGAATAAAGTCTTCATTTATCAGAGAGGAAATTATAGATGTGACAGTGCAATTTACCTAACAAGCAATAAATGTACTTTATTAAAGTTTAACAGACAACAGATCCAATAAAACTTTATAGTTCATTTGAAATTTGACTCAGCCTCATCGCTCATTGAGGAAGACTTCAAGCTACAAGAACAACGATTTTTTACAAGTTGTTAAGGGATGTAAGAAGGTGTTTTAAACTTAAACCAGCATTAACAATTTCACAGGGAAGGAAAAAATCAAAAGTACAAAAACGTTTTCAATCAGTCGTCAGAATTTATCAGCTGCTAGTTCTAAACATCAAGTTAATCAGGAATTAATATTTTAGAAGCTCTCCGCTTTCTTCTCCTTTAAAATGACAAAGTTGAATTATTACTAGCCATGTGCAATCCAAATATTATATTCATTCGAGGTCTTTGCTATAAGAACTTTGACAGTTGGTACTTAGTATTTAATTTAATGAAGTGGGCCGTTTGTCCTTATTAAAACTAAAAAACGGTAAAAACCACAGTTAACTAGTTACGTACGTTATTGAAAAAGGTACAAAAGTTTAGTACCATACCACAGTCATGCTTTACTTATGACTGAAATAACAAAATACATAATTTACACCCCCGCATGTACTAAATAATTCAGAAAGGTCGATCCTGTCCTGAATATAATTTCTGTAGTAAGATTATTGGAGCCCAATGTTTGGCAGGTCTTTCATTTATTTACTTTGATTATTTACTTTATTTTTGACATACGAAACAGATTGAGCGCTTTAGCTGAAATGTCTTGGAACACCAGTTCTTCCTAGAGGAAACAACTATAGTATAACACATGGAGATTTTGAATCATGAAAGCTATTGCAAAGCAGTTATTCAAAAAATCTCTACACATTTAATAAGTGGTTATAGAAACAGGCAAACAAAATAGGATAAGAAACAACCTTTGACTCCTCCAAACATAGTTTCTTCCATGGCAACTGGCTAGAACAACCAATCAGTCCCGTTTTTCTATTGTATTTACAATGGTAATTTAAACAAAATGATTATAAAAATCATAAATTGTCCTTTACCACAAAATACTGTTATTACATTCAGCTGAACGAAAGTCGTTGGTTACGATCTTCAAATCATCCAGAGTGCCTGCCTTCCCAAGCCTACCATTTTAAATTCTTATGTACACAATGGAGTCGAGCAATCTTCCGTTCGCTGTACTTGAAGCTATCGTTC
>JAOBRD020103822.1:0-10222 GCA_027575215.2 Hydrozoanthus sils | reverse complement strand
TTGGGGGGGGGGTGGGGGGTTTGGGGTTGGGGGGTATGTGCCGCCACCTACCAACTCCCCTGACAAAAATGGGTTCCTTAATAATATACCATTGTTTTTACTTCTTCCCTAATAGCACAACGGGGCTGCATGGCCCGGCTTCGCTTTGACAAAAGAAATGAGCGCCTGACGAAATTTTCGCAGTTCCGCCATTTTGTAAACAAATACGAAACTCCCGTCTGGCTCGGCTACCGACTTAAGGTTGTGTGGCTCTAAATTAAACTACTATAGATAACCCAAAAGGTTTTTTAAATGAACGGTTATTGCTTGGGTTCCGGCAGGTCTAAAGTAGCTATTTTGCAATCATCTAAAAAATTAATTGAATTTTCAAAAATCTTCATCGCCAGTCGGCTTAGCCCTTCGTCTGAGAAATTTGCAAACCTCAGCATTTTAAAACTACCGACGTCAACGAAAACAAGAAACCACACTAAGGGCGACCACAGGTAGGCCAAGCTATGTTTGTGACGCTATTGTACTTGTATTATATTATATAAAGTAAATGTATGGGGTTTTCCAGTTTGTCTTGAAACGTTATTAAAATAAAATAAATACAATTAAATACCTCGATATCCTTGAGTTACTGTCTTTTTCAATCGTTCTGTGGTGTTTTGGGTTGGTTTCTTTGTGAATCATCTTTTTTCTTTTCCTTCCTCGTTCGCCTCCCTGGATTCAATGATTCACAAAGAAACCAACCCCAAACACCACAAAACGATTGAAAAAGACAGTAACTCGAGGATATCGAGGTATTTAATTGTATTTATTTCATTTCAATAACGTTTCAAGGCAAACTGTAAAATCCCATACATAAAAATAACGTCACAAACATAGCTTGGGCTACCTGTGATCACTCAACCTCCGAAGAGACATGATATGAAACGAGTGGACTATTCATGCGTGAAAGTAATTCATGTAACATAAGAACGGAATAACTAATCGATGATTTTTGTTAGTTTTTATCTCAAACAGAAGGATTTAAATTATAACAAAATTAACACAGCACAGGTAAAAAGAAACACAGGCGAACTGAGAGACACGCGAAGTTTCGACGAAATACGCATTTTGCCATAACAAACAAAAATTAACGGGTACGAAGACTTTGTCGAAAAGGTACAAAATTTCAGCGAAAGTTCTTAAAAAAACGAAAAACACAACTCAACGAAATGATTCTAGTGATTCTAATTTTTGTTATTTTTATCGCTCAGACAAAAACTGATCCGCCACTCGGCTCAAAATTTGAATTTTGAAAGGTGCGGGATATTGGAATACCTAAGCCTTTTCTCGCGCGGTTTCTTGTTTTAAAAATTCAACTTTTAATTGATCATAAAATACCTATTTTGCTCACTCGACGACCCACCAAACAGTTTTTACTATACCTAGTTGTACGTGAACTATGAGATCATTTCAAAAATTTAAGACCTATGCACCTTCGTGTCGTTTCATGTAAAATGTCATAATCCAAGAATACGAATAAAGAAAATGACTGGTACTGGAAAGCATTGCAAGACTGCTATCACTTGTTCTGATTCTGGTTCTTGGCTTGTGATTTTTTGCATGGAAAGTGGCCCACGTGGTCCATAATCCTTCTCACAACATTAACTGGACGTGCCATCTTTTCTACGCGACAAGAAAATGCAAAGAAAGGGTACATAAGGGTTCAAAACTATTAAGAAAAAACTAGTCTTGAAAAGAAATTAAGTCCTTTTACAACTTAAACAATTTTTTGCTTAATTCTAGTTCTTAGTAAGACTTTTCAAGGACCTACAGGTGTTTCTAGACTGTTACAACTTTTTACCTATCTTGATATCTTCTAAGTTTTGTTCTTTTTTGCTGAATTTTACTGCAATCTAATTTGAAGGATGAACTAAACACATTGCCGATTGATTGATTAAATAAATCTAATGAATTACAAATGACTTTTGCCTTGAGGTAATTTGTGTCACAGTGAGTGGTTGGTCCGGTACTCAGAATCCTAGTTTGGGCCGAAGTTGAAAATGTTTTTCTAAATTAAAATTCTAATTTTACACCCAAGGTTTCATTACACTAACAAACTTCGGTGCTTACTGCGTGAGCAAGTTTGGAGTGGAGGGATTCTCGGATGCCCTTCGGCGGGAGCTCCTCCAGTGGGGTGTTGAAGTCAGCATTATTAACCCTGGTCCTTTCAAAACGACAATCCTTGCTTCAGAAAACAATATCAAAATGTGTCACAAGCGATGGAACGATCTTAGTGACAACATGAAAAATGAGTACGGGGAGCAGTTTCTTAAAGAAAGTAAGTGCAATAGATCTTATTGGTAGATCAAAATTCTTAATACAGTTGCAACAGTAATTAAATGACTAAATCTTATTGGTAGCACAACAATTCTTAAAATAATTGTAACAGTAATTGAATGGCTTAACCTTATTGGTAGATCAACGATTCTTAATACAATAATTGTAACCGTAATTAGACGGCTAAATCTTATTGGTAGATCATTGATTCATAATAAAATTGTAACAGTAAATAAATGGCTAAATCTTATTGGTAGCACAACAATTCATAACATAATTGTAACAGTACTTATTGGTAGATCAACAATTCTGAACATATATAATTGCAACAGTAAATAAATGGCTAAATCTTATAAATACAATTGTAACAGTAATGGCTAAATCTTATCTGTAATTTAACAATTTCGAATACAATTGTAACAGTAGTGGTTAATTTTTATTGGTAGTTTAAAGCAGGGTCAACAAAAAAACGATTCACAAACTCTTGATCTAAACATAATTGTATATAAAAGAAATAGCTAAGTCTTATTGGTAATTAATCAGTTCTGAGTACAACTTTAACTACAGTAATGATACATTTCATGGGTAGTTAAACAATTCTAAATATTATAATTATAGCAGTAACGGCTAGATCAAGGCCATTTCTGTTACAACTAGGGTTATTTTCCCATTTTTTAATTAATTATTTCCAAAGGAAGAGTTAGGTAAAAGCGCAAGAACTAGGCATTAAAGCCAACCTCCCATTGTTCTGCGGCTTTTCGCTTTTCCCTTACCAGAAAGTTTAAATTTTCATACTGACAATACATCAACCTGTGTAAAACAGAGTTAAAGTAAAATGCATTGAAACTCTATTCTAGAGCTATATAATAATTTAGCCAATCATAGACTTCTTAAGTTTAGCCAATCAGATCATCGGTTTAACAATATCACAATTAGCACCATTCTGCATTCCACAGCTGTTGAGCTTCCTAGAGTCTTACTCCTATCACTACTTAAATATAACAACCATGTAAAGAGGAAAATATACAATTTTTTTTCATTATGTAGCCAGTAAAGTCATTGTATCCTTCTCCACAGACGATGCCATGTTAAGAGACCTTGACAATGGTGCGTGTCCTGATATCTCACTAGTGACAAATGCAGTGGTAGATGCACTGACCGCACTAACACCGAAACCACGTTACAAGCCAGCAGCATGGCCCTTTAGCTGGTTACCATGGTTACCAACCAGGCTGGGTGACAGAGCCCTTCAGCTTTTAGTGCACCAGCCAACCACGTTGGGCACAATGAAACAGTAATAACGCTAAACGATGGTTATCTGGATATTATGTCATTACTTAATTCGTTTATCGAGCTGTCAAGTTACTCATAACAAAGCAGTTGCATTGTTGACAAGACAGGATAAAATAAGGAGTGCAGAAAAAAAATTGCTAAGGTAACACAGTCTAAAAAGGTACATTTGGAGGTAAACTGAAGAAACTTTTTACTTGAGTTAAAGTGACTTGCTGGTTTCCAATTTGTGAAGAATTGCATCTAAGCTAAGCTTAACCAATAAAAAAAACTTAATAATCTGAGAAAAGATCAAAATAAAATTGCTATTAAATACATTTGAGCTTGGTCACTGAGACATTCTAATCTTTTCTCAAAGACCTAAAGACTTTTTAACTATTAGCTTGGCTTTTTCAATAAAAGCTTCTCTGTTTTCTCTCCACATTTTCTGAAAGAAAGAAAGTTATAAAGAGGGTCAAAACAAACACCAATCTTTCCCCTCTTTTACGATTGTAAAGCTCATAAAGCAAATGGTTATTAATTAACCTTATTAAAGTTAGCGAAATAAACAAAGGAAGACAATACTGCTATTAACTAAATGTAGCAAATTAACAGGAAAAGGGTCTAGTTGAACTAACAGGAACCAAATGTTGCAAAAATTGACTCCAACTATTTCAAGCATGTCCTAAGTGCTTCTGTCAATTTATCAGTTAAATCAATTAATGTGCAAATTAAGATTAAGCATTAATTGAGAAGAAACTAGAATTGAAAAAAAAACGCACTAATAATATGGGCCAACACTGGACTGGGCTTATGGCATTTCGTGTGGGCACTGTTTTTGCTCAATTCTATCTCTCTAGTCTATACTTTCAACTTATTTTTAAGTCAGCTAATCTATTATTTATGTGGTCAATGAAAAAATCAAACCAGCATAGATATAGCGTGAAATTAGCATCAATTAATAGCCTGTCAGTCTGCTTTTTCACTAAGTTACAGTCAAGTTTTGAAAGTCTTAACTTTTAAAATTTGAGTTGCCATTGAACTCTTTGCAGGTTAGTCTGTGTAATTGGATTTCAGAATCTCTTTCGTTCATTAAGCTACAGTCAAGACTATCTTGAAAGTCTTAATTCTTAATTAGCAAACTTGAGTTGCCCAAACTTTTTGCAGATAAGTCCATGCAGTTGGAATTCAGAATTTCCAGAGTTGAGTCTTATGGGGATTTTAAATGTTGCACATGCAACAACACTCGATCGGCTGGATTTTGCAAACAATAGAAGACCCTTTTATGTTAACGGCAAGATATATTAAATCAAACTCCAGTTGAGAGGAACTTTCATATACTGAAACTGTAATCAATGCAGTCAGCCTCTTAATGAGCTTCCTGCCAGCAATTCATGGACCATGTCAAATAAGCAAGCTAACTGCTAAATTACCTATAGTTAATATTTCTTCTACTGAGCCCCAACTATTAAGCCTCCAACTTAAAACCACAACTTTTGAGCTTCCAATTATAAAGCAACCAACTTTTAAGCCCCCAACTAATAAACACCCAACTATTAAGCCCCCAACTAATACATACCCAACTATTAAGTCCCCAACTAATACACACCCAACTAATACACACCCAACTATTAAGCCCCCAACTATTATACACCCAACTATTATGGCCCAAACTAATACACACCCAACTATTAAGGCCCAAACTAATATACACCCAACTATTAAGACCCAAACTAATACACATCCAACTATTAAGCCCCAACTAATACAAACCAAACTATTAAGCCCCCAACTAATACACACCAAACTATTAAGGCCAAAAATAATACACATCCAACCATTAAGGCCCCAACTAATACACAACCAACTATTAAGGACCCAACTAATACACAACCAACTATCAAGGCCCCAACTAATACACATCCAACTATTAAGGCCCAAACTAATACACCCCCAACTATTAAGCCCCCAACTAATATACATCCAACTATCAAGGCCCAAACTAATACACAACCAACTATTAAAGCCCAAACTAATACACACCCAACTTTAAGGCCCAAACTAATACACACCCAACTATTAAGGCCCAAACTAATACACACCCAACTATTAAGCCCCCAACTAATATACATCCAACTATTAAGGCCCCAACTAATACACAACCAACTATTGAGCCCCAACTAATACACACCAAACTATTAAGGCCAAAAATAATACACATCCAACCATTAAGGCCCCAACTAATACACAACCAACTATTAAGGACCCAACTAATACACAACCAACTATCAAGGCCCCAACTAATACACAACCAACTATTAAGGCCCCAACTAATACACACTCAACTATTAAGCCCCCAACTAATACACACCAAACTAATAAGGCCCAAACTAATACACACTCAACTATTAGGGCCAAAAATAATACACATCCAACCATTAAGGCCCCAACTAATACACAACCAACCATTAAGGCCCCAACTAATACACAACCAACTATCAAGGCCCCAACTAATACACAGCCAAATTTTAAGGCCCCAACTTATACACACTCAACTATTAAGCCCCCAACTAATACACACCAAACTATTAAGGCCCAAACTAATACACACCAAACTATTAAGGCCCAAACTAATACACACCAAACTATTAAGCCCCCAACTAATACACACCAAACTATTAAGGCCCCAACTAATACACAACCAACCATTAAGGCCCCAACTAATACACAACCAACTATCAAGGCCCCAACTAATACACAGCCAAATTTTAAGGCCCCAACTAATACACACTCAACTATTAAGGCCCCAACTAATACACACTTAACTATTAAGCCCCCAACTAATACACACCAAACTATTAAGGCCCAAACTAATACACACTCAACTATTAGGGCCAAAAATAATACACATCCAACCATTAAGGCCCCAACTAATACACAACCAACCATTAAGGCCCCAACTAATACACAACCAACTATCAAGGCCCCAACTAATACACAACCAACTATTAAGGCCCCAACTAATACACACTCAACTATTAAGCCCCCAACTAATACACACCAAACTATTAAGGCCCAAACTAATACACACCAAACTATTAAGGCCCAAACTAATACACACCAAACTATTAAGCCCCCAACTAATACACACCAAACTATTAAGGCCCAAACTAATACACACTCAACTATTAAGGCCCCAACTAATACACACTTAACTATTAAGCCCCCAACTAATACACACCAAACTATTAAGGCCCAAACTAATACACACCAAACTATTAAGGCCCCAACTAATACACACTCAACTATTAAGGCCCCAAATAATACACACCAAACTATTAAGCCCCCATTAAGACCATTGTTCAACTAACAACTGAAAAAACAAGTCGTTGAGACTTAAACTAGAAAAAATACAAGCAGGAGTGGCAAGAAAGAAAAAATTCAAATAGCATCATCTTGAAGAATTTTTTTTGAATGAACAACATTTTCAAGAGAGCTGAAATATGTTACCATAAACTTACTGATGCATCGACGTTTGCTCCACTTTCATCGTTTGGTTCTGTGTAATACAGAAAAGAAAATAACAGTCTTAACAATGAATGCAAAGCTCTATGAAGCTTTGTGCCTGAGTTGATACATAAAGTTTGTCACAGAACTTATGTCTGTACATGCATTCAATTTGTTGCACTATCTTTTATCAAAACTTATAGTGCTTACAAAAAGTGTTTAAATTAGATTTGCAAGTTATAAAATTATTAGGGTTTTAAAAGTTATATAAAAATCAATTATTTTCGAATTAAAAGTCATCATCATCATCATCACTCTGTTGATGACTTCTAAGTCAAAAACATTTGGTTTTACAATTTTTTTATTAATATAATTTATAGATACTGATGAAATACCAGGATTTTTCATTTTACTAAACAAGTACAACTGTACTACAGAAGCAGAAATTGGTACATCACAATAATGTCTACAGTGTTAAATAAACAGCTAGAATTACTCTTCAAACACAGTTTCATTTACTTATTTTGTGTCATGAATAACAACAAAGGCTACTTTAATTAGTTTGAAATCTATACACCCTGTACTTTGGTTATTTACTTGCGCATACATTTTACTTGACAGCTTTTAATTTACATTTGATTCTTGCTCCCATACACTGCACACTGATTCTAATTTCATCAACCATCCTATATAACTGCAGTTGCGATATTTGCTGTATACTGCATGTGCAGTTATTGTGTCTGACGAAAAATTGTATGCTTTATTTATTCTCTAAAGTAGCTCAAGTCAGTGGATCATGACCACATTAGTCATTATTGTTGAAAACAGAGAAAAAAATTATATCTAATAATGTTTTTAAACTTGATTTCTCTCAATAAATATTAATAAAAAAAGATTGGCCATTTACTGTATAATCAAGAATTGCTCATAGAAACCCTCAAGAATTAAAATAAAAGTCTAACTCAGTTGAATACAAGTCATCTCACCCCATGGTTATGTTGCCCCAAATCTGTAGTTACATCACCCCAAGGCTAGGTTACATCACCCCAAGTCTAGGTTACGTCGCCCCACCTTATAAGTTTAATGTTTTGCGAATTTTCAGACAAAACAGAAAAAAGTTTGAAAGCTTTTTTCCTCTTCAACGGTCGGAATCTTTTCCATGCTTGGTCAATGGAATGCTCTATAATGTGTTCTTTATGATGGTTTGTTGCATGCCACATTGAGTAAAACTAAGAGAGCTAGTGAACTAAAAGCCTTCGATCGACTTCAGCTGATAACACAAATATTTTTCATAAACAACTTTGTGTAATCAAATTGAAATGTCCTTAATACTGCTGTTGTCTGATAACAATTTAAGGAACAGTGAAAAAAAAAACTGTAAAGAAAATCAACTTTGAAAAGGAACTTTTTCTCAGTTCATCAGTGTGGGTGCGTAAAGGCCTGTCAAAATACACATAACTGACTCACTGGGAGCCTTCAATGAAACTAAACCAAAGAATTTATAAATACAGATTTATTATTCTCAATATTCTTCTCTACAACTTATGAAATGTAATTAGAAACGCAGCCTTCCACGCAAAAACCTATGCGATTATTGCATGAGTAAAAGAATACAGCAATGAATTATTACTCATGAGCTTTGCGGTGTTTGTGTCCTGTTTCGATTAACTTCTGGCTAAATGAGGTTTTGCCGCAATTCAAAGAGATAGTTCATATCTATTTAGTTCCACGAATAGAAAAATGGACAAACAATGATAAATGAATAAACAAGGTTTTAAGTGATATGATGTGTTATGATGACTGCAGTGTGTTGTATTTGCTGGCCTGATTGTTTTAATTTCTTTTCGAGGTTCCTTTTCTTGCCGTTTTGTCTATGTATTCAAAACCAGAGTCACAATAATCATGGTAGATTAAATTGACATAGTTAAAGTTGTACCTGATTATTTCTTAAGCCTAATTAAGCCTTTCCCTGTAAAATTGAAACCATAAGACTAAAACTGTAATAACAAACAACGCAGATCTGGAACTGAAACTGACAAGTTTAAATATGTAATGTTGCAGCCAGTAGTTGCCGTTTAACAGTTGCATCGCAGTTAAACACATTTCAAAATTAATGTTAATAACTTGAAGACTGTCAAACACAAAAAGCAGATGGAAATGAAAGAAACAAATCATTTTATTATTAGATCTTATTCTGAGGTGAAAATGACCAGGTCACTTTTTCGGGCGATGCAATTATATCGAAAAAAATAAAGAAGTTGTCAAAGTCATTTATCGGTATTTGTTTTTTTTAAAAGGACAGAAATCATTGAAGTCATTATGCTTGTATACTGAAAGGTCGAATCATTCAGTCAATGAGAAACAATGGAAGAGCTACTCAATGAGAATGAATTTCAACTCATTTCTCCAACTCGCTCTTACAATGGTGTAGTATAGTAATACGAACAAACAAAGGGTGACAATTGTCACATCAACTACATAAATTATAAATCCTGAACCATCGGGAATATGGAATGGAAGACTAGAATTCGAAACCAAAGGATAAACTACTAATAACTTCAAACAAAGCAAATATTATAACTTGCTTTCATGAGAAATGATGAACAAAATTACTTGTCTTTGTAAACCCGAATAAAACATTAATTCGTAAACAAAATGAATGTTCATTGAAGTGACAGCCAGTGAGCTCAACGAAACCAACAGTTTCTATAAATGGAAAGAAAACTTACCATGCACAGCTGCTCTTCACCAGACTATCTTTGTTACTGATGATCAAGACTTGTACATTTCTTGAACTATTGAAAAAAGAATAGACTGCCGGCGATCTCCTGTTTTCAATTCCTTGGCCGGTTACCGGCCATTTAGACACTTCCTTTAAAGGGGCTGTGCCCTTTTATCTACTGATTGGGCTACTACATTGACAAGCAGCCTTTTCGGTGGTCCAAGTGCGCCTGGTGTCGGAGAGAAAATTAAAGCAAGCAAGTCGCAGCAAGTACCACCTACTGCAGAGCAAAGTAATGGAGATGTGGCAAGCCTATCAGAATGGAGAAAAGAGTGCGAGACAGCTTCTCAAGGCCTGCTCTGTTCTAAATGGTCCAGTCAGGCAATTATGAAAATACAACGGTTCTTTTAAGAGCCA
>JAOBRD020103715.1:0-10222 GCA_027575215.2 Hydrozoanthus sils | reverse complement strand
TGGTCCAGCGGTAGAATGTAGTGATGCCCTTGTAAAGACTGACAATCAACATGGAGAGCAGGCTAACTACCAACACATCAAGAACCTTCATAAACCGGTACTCTAACTCATCCTTTTGATTACAGGAGGGGTCTTGTGCACAGAGCCAGCAGTTCAACCCTTGTGCTCCACTCCTCTGGGCATACAGGTCAACTGCAATACACGCCATCGGGATGTCTTCAAGCATGCTACAGGCGAAACCAAAGGCAAACTTAATACGAACGTACTTCTCGCGTTTCTCGATGAGGTACTGAGGGTTGAAGGCCGTGTGACGTTAAACCAAGTCTCATGTCCTTTCCCAGCCCACACATGTGTAGTGATCAACTCCTGTGCTGGTGTGACCTGCTCGGCCGGATCCGTTTGCAAGCCAACTGGAACTAACGGCTGGACTTGTGAAAGTACGTTTGCAATTCAATTTATTTCAGTTTCTTTTTAACTCTACCGAGGGATCGAATCACTGACTTTGCTGGCAGATTGTCAAACATTTAAATAGAGATTTGATTTAACGTGCGTTCTTATTGGTCAAAAACCCTTGTTTTATTAAAGTAATAATTAAACCACACTTTTCTATGGGTTAATAAGAATAATGAACCACGCGGGTTGTTTGGAGAACACGAGAAAAGCTGTAAATCCCGAGCTGGAGGCGACGGGCCTATAGGTTTTTTGAGTGTTTTCACACACACCAAGTGGCTTATTGTGTTCTTAAACACATACTACGGTATGTGAACTGCCTTTAGCCGGGTAGCTAATAATGTCATATTTTTCTGCTGCAGTAGTAAGCTCGTGCGCTGGTGTCACGTGTTCTGGGGCAGACATGACCTGTGTTGTGACCGGTCCTAATACCTGGAAGTGTGTCAGTACGTAAGACTTAATTAGCCTGCGAAAGCAGACGCCTTTCGTCTCACTGGAGCTCAGACCCCAGACGAGAGAAAATGAGCTCATGTCTGGAGGCCTGAGCCCCAGCAAAAAGGACGTCTGCTTTCGCAGGCTAATAAAGACTAAAAAATTTCGGTGTTTTTAATATTCCATAAAACATTTAAAAAGGAAATTAAAAACATTGTAGTCTAGAATACCGAGGGGTTGTCATATATATATTTCTGAGTGTTTGGATTAGAACGTTAGATGATGAGAGTCAATTCAATCTTTAAGGGGCTGCTATATACATACGAGTACTAGAATGTGAGTGTGGGATAAACGTTTTTCCTTGCATACTGTAAATTAGGTTTTTATCTTCTTTCCTAGCACTCGTCTTTTTTAGTTGATTTTACGCATTTCTTGGTCAATTTCATTCCTAGCTCCATTTCAATCATTCAAAGAGAAATATCAGAATAGAAAATAGAAAAGAATAAAATCGAATAAGATAGAATTAAATAGAACAGAATCTCGCATTATATATTTTCTTGCTTTCTGACAGAAGTAAGATAAATTGCTGAAGCTGGTTACTATTTTCTTATAATTTGATTGCAGAATGTGTTGACAAACACGACAGCTGTGCCTATTGGGCGAGAATAGGGGAGTGCAAGAAAAATCCGCGTTACATGCTGGTCAACTGCGAAAAGAGCTGCAAAGTTTGCTTGTAGAATTTTCGGTGAGTAACCTAATACTCTTCACTGTGCAAAATAATTCCATATATTGGAGATACACAGCTTCATAAGGCGCCAGTTTGTTGTGCGGGAGTGGCCTTGGTTCGATTCCCGGTGCCGGATCTTTACTCCGGATCTTAAAATAACTGAGGAGAAGGTGCTGTTTTTGCTCTAACTTCTACAAACGGTTAGACCTTTTCGTTTTCTCGGATATGAACGTTAAGCAGAAGGCCCAGTCTCTCGATCTCCAATGTTAGGATTTGAAAGAACCCACAACACTTGTCGTTAAAAAGTAGGGTGATCCCGGTGGGTTGTGGCCGGTCAGTTATCAACTTAGAAGGTTCTTCTGACTTAAAATGGAAGTGAGCTGCAGTATATTGGGGACTATCTAAACCCTCAATGCTCAAGTTCCTGTATTACTTAGTAACAAGCACGCAAGTACCTTCCGATAGAATGAGTATATACGATACAAGCAACAACCATTATTATCATTATTACTATTATTGTTGTCATTAACATTATTATTATTAACATCATCATTATCAACATTTTTATCATCATCATCGTTATTCTTCTTCTTATCATTATCATCACTATTATTATTATCGTTATTATTGTTATCATATTTATTATTATTATTATTATTATCATCATCATCGTTATCATTACTATTATTCTATGTTATCATAATACGCAATGTGCTAGTTTCCAAACGTTACATCTGTAGTATTGAGGCCATAAGTTGCTAATCAAGTTTCGTTTTCTGTTGACGGTACAAAGATTTTCCGACAAGAGTTGCACTTATCTTAACAAGTTTTCATTGCTGAACCACAAAACTGATCCAATGGAGAAATAAAAACAAAGTAACTGATGAATTTGGTTGTTGTTTTCTTGCGCCTGCCTTTCCTTTCCTGCCTTTCCAGACTGATAAACTAAACCAAATTTTATTTATCGTCGTTACGCTGGGAGTGGTTGTCCATTCCCCCAAGCCAGTGGCCTATGTTTAATCGCTCGACGGCACAGATCTCGGCGTTAAAGTCAATTTTGTGGAGAAAGGAAAACCGGAGAACCCGAAGAAAAACCCTCGAAGTCATAAGATCGACCAATTTTTGCCCTTGCCTGAAGCCCAGGGTTCGATCCGAGTCCAGAGAGATGGGAGTCACGATGTGGCTAACCGCTCGGCTATCCAAGTAGTTATTTTTATAACAATACCAAAACTAGCTCTCCAAGACACATTGTCAAGGGAGGGTATAGTATGCAGTTTTTCATTTTCACTTCTGTTTACAAAAGTACTTTTACATTCCCGTAAGTGTATGTAAATTGATACTATACATATCATGTGACCTTAGAAATGTACAGTGATTACACATGAGTTAATACACGAGTATCGAGAGCCAGCACAACTGTCGTCTCGTCTCTGTCTTAGTATTTACTTAGTACCTTAGATTACTATATTGGCGACGAGGATCCATCAGACTAAAAAAAGAGATCAAAAAATGCCAAATACCGAACCTCAAGCGAGCAGCAGCACCGCTTTAAAAGCAGGGAACGGATCATCAGTCACGTTTGTAAACCGACAACTGAATATCAAACCATTTGTCGTCGATCGCGACACAACCGAGACCGCTAGCAGATGGGATAAATGGAAGAAAGATTGAAAGACAGTTCCGATTCTTTGGGATTAGCGACCCAGAACTCAAGAAAGACGGACTGATTATTTACAGCGGAGAGGACATCGCCGACTTAGAAGAATCACTTCCCGACACGATTAGCGACAAGGGAGACGACGACTACACAGTTTTAATACAAAAGTTAGACCAACATTTTCTACCGAAGAAAAACAAGGATTACGCCAGATTCCAAATGGGAAATTTGACATAAGAGATCAACGAACCCCTGGCCCGATACCATGCACAAATCCGCGAGATCGCAAAGAAATGCGACTATGCCGATGAGAACGCCATCCGTGATCACTTGATAAAAACCATACGAAACAAGCGAATCCGCATAAAGGCAATCCAAAGCAACTGGACTCTTCAGGAAATCCTAGATGAAGCAGTAATCGAGGAGGAAGCAATCCAGCAAGCACGGGAAATGGAGTAAAAGCTTGACGATAAACACACCGAGAAAATTCGTCGCATCGGGCAACACAAAACCACCCCGCCCCCAAGAAAACCTTCGCCACAACATAACTGCGAGCGATGCGGCCGAAACCATCACCGAAGCCAATGCAAAGCTGTCGGAACACATGTTATTCCTGTGGAAAGAAAAACCATTTTAGCGCCGTCTGTCGCAGCAAAAAAAAACACCACCACCGGGAAAGAAATCCCGCAACGAAATCGCGCCGCGAATTCACAACAAAACGACAACAAATACGGCAAGTGTCACCATAACCACAACGTTGACAGCGATTTAGAAAGTTCCCAGTCAAGCGATGAATGTTTCATCAACCACTTGCGTATCAAGAAAGGAAGCCAAGGGATACAGAAAACCTGCACAATTTTCATCAATGGCTTTGAAACGATTATAGAACCCAACACATGAGCCGACACAAATATCATGGACGAGAAACAATTCTACAATCTGCAAAAACACCGACCGAAAATCAAATTACCCGACTCGAAGATAAAATTGACCGCACTGAACCACGAACACACAATCGTAGGCGAATGTATTGTTCAAATCGAAAACCAGACCAGGCAATGTGGGGCTAAAATTGTCGTAATCAAGGAAACGATAGACTCTCTCCCACTACTCGGAAGGCCAACTCTTGCAGAACTTTGAATGTTAAAAATAGACCCAACGGGCGGCCTACGAAAACCAAACAAAACTGTCAAACACGTCCACAGCGGAACAACAGAGCTGAACAATATTCTTGACAAACACAAAAACTTCTTTCAGGGAATCGGCAGAGCTACGCGAAACGGAGAAAAGATTCAAATTCACCTCCCATTGAAAGAAAACGCCATCCCGATCGCACAAAAACCGAGAAGAGTTCCGTACCATCTCATTGGTCCTCTCAAGAGCAGAATTGAAGAATTCGTAGCAAATGATATTATGGAGAAAGTACCAGACAACGAAGCGATCACATGGTGCTCACCAATCGTGGTACAGCCAAAACCCAAGAACCCAAAGGATATCAGAGTCGGTCTAGACCTGTGAATACTAAATAAATCAATGCTCCGCACACGAAATATACAAGCAACGATCACAGAGGATTTCGTGACTGAATTGAGACACTGCAAAGTCTTCAGTAAACTGGATTTAAATCAAGGATACCACCAGTTCTGCCTCGACTACGAATCACGAAAGATTGACATTCTCGACACCTTGGGGTAACTACCGATACAAGCGCCTAGCATTCGAAGGACTTAACAGCCAAGACCTGTTCGACGCAGAAATAGCCAAGATATTAATATCAGGAACTCCAAGAGTACTTAACAACCGAGACGACATATTGATCGGCGGTGAAGACTGGGACGAACACAACAGTAACCTAGCAACACTCCTACAACGCTGGAAGACTCAAACCTCACACTGCGACACGAGATATGCGAGTTTGGCCAGACGTCCATCGAGTTTCATGGACACTTGTTCACTGATGAGGGCCTAAAACCCAGCCCCGACAAGATCAAAGCCGTTCAGAACTGTGCCGCACCCAAATCTAAAGAAGAGTTAGTACCTTTTCTACAGATGTTTGCATATCTTGCCAGGTACATCGACAACTTCTCTCAGCGTTGTGAACCACTGCGACGACTTACTAAAGCCGAGACCAAATTTGAATGGTCCACGCAACACCAGCAAGCCTTTGACGAGCTAAAGAAAGTCATCACTACGGCGCCAGTGCTTATTCCATATCATCCAGACCGAGAGACCGTGGTTATATGCGACAGAAGCCCACATAGCCTAGGCGGTGGCTTATTTCAGAAAACCAAGCAAGGATTCAAGCCCATCCATTACGTCAACCGAACACTTACAGACAAAGAGAAAAGGTATTCCCAGATTGAGCGAGAGGCACTATAAGCTGAATTTACTACTAGGCAACATTCAAGCTTGCAACTGACCACAAACCCCTACTACCGCTATTCAACAACCCCACTGCCAAACTACCACCACGCGTAGAGCGTATCATTATGAAAATGCAGAACCTTGACTTTGACATGATCCACATCCAAGGAAAAACCAACATGACCGACTATCTTTCCCGACACCCATTACCGGAGAAAGGCACCAACAGACTCCAGAAGTATGTTCTCGCATCTGTCCGATCCGAACCTGCAGTGGTCATTGAGAAAATCAGAGCGGAAACAAAAACCGATGAAAAGCTATGGAAACAGAAAAATGGGACAGAAAATAATGTGACCTCAAGCCCTATTATGACCTGCGAACCGAGCTATACATAGCTGAGGGGCTAGTACTGTGATTAGACCGAATCATCCCCCTGAAGCACTCTACGACAGAATAATTCAAATTGCCCACAAGCAAGGGCTTTGGGACTGAGCAAGACCAAAGAGATGCTTCGGCAAAAGTACTGGTTTCCAACAACGAATGCGAGAATTGAATCCATTGTTTGCAACTGCTTTGAGTGCCAAATAGCCACCAAAACACCACACACTGAACCAGCCAAGATGACCGAGTTACCCGATCGACAATGGGACACCGTTGAAATTGACTTCTGTGGTCCATTCAAAGGCACAGAATATGCACTAGCAGTAACAGTTCAATATTCAAGATACCCAGATGTTGAATTCGTACACTCAACATCAATCCAGCCGGTAAGAAAGAAGTTGAAGAAAATCTTCGTAACACATGGCATACCACGAGTTGTCCATTCAGACAATGGACCTCCCTTTAACTCCGCAGAGTTTGAGCTATTTGCCAAAGAGACAGGATTTAAGCACAAGAAGGCGGATACACCCAGACATCCGAAAGCCCAGGGCCAGGTTGAAGGGTTCAACAAGATGATCAATAAAACCGCATCCATCACCCTTGAGACTGGCCAAGACCTGCATGAAGCAAGCTATGATATGTTACAGGGTTACCGCCAAACTCCACACCCAGCAACCAACGTTTCGCCATATGAGCTTCTCATGAATAGGAAAGTACGCACGAAACTGGACCACTTCCCAACTGAAACATCAAACCTAGACGGAAAGATCAGAGCTCGAGACACTGCATGACTACAAACAAAAGTTGAAAGCCAACCATGACAAACGACATAAAGCAACACACCACAAAATCCAAGTAGGTGACGCAGTCTTAGTCAAGCACGACAATAAGCGAAAGGGACAGACACCATTCGAGCCCTATGCATACAAAGTGACTAAGATTATAGGAGCAACAATACAAGCGACAAGAGTTAAAGATCAGAGAACAACACGCAGAGATGCATGCAGATTCAAACTCCTGCAGACCACAGACCAGTTTACCAACCAGCTGCCACATCCGCAACCAAAACTAATCATTGTACCACCAGCAATACCAACAAACACAGACCAGACCACCCAACCAGCAACAACCACCACAGCTGAGACAGTTCACCAATACCAAACCATGCAACACCACACTGACCACGTAGATCCCAATGATCAAAAAATCAACCTTTGAAGGACATTTAAAGGACTATAACAGATAAGCAATATATTAACACATGGTATTACTTAAATTTCAAGTGTTTTGTTGAAAATAAAAGTTCCTCTAGACTTATAGGAAAGAAGGAACATTGAACATTGACTGAATATTGCATTGAGCCAACAAACAGAATAGGCAAGAACGGCCTTAACTCGCCTTAGCTCGCCTTGCCTCATCTTATCTCGCCTTAAATCATCTTATTTTGCTTTATCTCACTTTATCTTGCATTACCTAACCCTATCACGCCTTAGCTGACCTTGGCTCGTCTTAACTTTTCTTGTCTCGCCTTAACTGCTCTTATCTCGCCTTAATAGGAAAGAAGGAACATTGAACATTGACTGAATATATTGCATTGAGCCAACAAACAGAATAGGCAAGAACGGTATTGAGAAAAAACTAAAGTTATACCTAATTGTAGCCAATTAAGCATTTACAGAACTTGAAGTCAAAGTTGACTTGTTACGCATAATTTTACATAAATTTGAACAATAGCATAGTCTATGGGTTTTAACAACTCTATTTCATAGCCCGAAGACATAACTGGAAGAAGGAGGAATGTAGTAACTTGATACTATACATATCATGTGACTTTAGAAATGTACAGTGATTACACATGAGTGAATACACGAGTATCGAGAGCCAGCACAACTGTCGTCTCGTCTCTATCTTAGTATTTAGTTAGTACCTTAGATTACTACAGTAAGTAACAACTCCCTGTTGCATAACGTGGCGTTCTATTAATCAGTGGAAACGAGGCCAGGGCTGGGAAGAGAACAGTTTCATTGCTTTTATTTATTTATTCAGCTTCACTACTCTCGAAAGGGGGGCGTTAAGCTAAATGGGACATTTTGAAATTAGTTTTAAGACTCAGTCGTTCCTTCTTTTCATAAACTCTCTCATGCACGAGTGAAAAAATTGTTAAGGAACTCAATACTGTATGCCAACGACCACCGAACTACATTACTTGAGTGCCCCACACAACACTTGCCACAATCAAGTCCTAACTTATCGAATTGCAGCAGCCATGAATAAATCGTGTTATACAGTACGTTATGCAGCCAATTACATTACGTTAAACAAGCATTTTTTGCGAGCTTTAATTGAATTTTGTCGAGTAAGGATCCATTTCTTTATTTAAACTCTGATGTTGACTCACAGGCCCAGGCTCACAAAGCGTCAGTCGCGCACGCTCAGAACAACCTCAGAAATACTACCTAGAAGACAATCAAAGTAGTTTGGAAGTCACAATACATGTTTTTTTTTGTGTTCGACGAAGGCCTGGGTTCTTAGAAAACCATAAAGGTTTCAACACCATTTATGATTTCTTCAGTTCCCGCATTAGTGTCTTCCTCGGCCCTCAACGTGAGTGGTGAGATGGCTCTTCGTCACTATTCAGTAGAATTTTCTTCACAAAAATTAGTCAGTATTTCGTTCGACTCATCACGGTGTTCATGAATCTTCAATAACATAAGCTCCACGAACTTTTTTAAAAATATTTTTGCTTCTGATACGAAAAAGCGTTCCGGAAACATAATGTAATACAGAAACCAAATGAAAGAATCCATGATTTTGTGCCGTAAGTATAACAAAGTAAAAGCTCGGGCGTGTTAGTTAGCAGTAAGCGTGTACTTAAATTTTGGCCGATCTTCAGCCTGAACTGAGTTGTAAAAAAAAGTTTCTTAGAAAAAAAAAGTGTACTTAGTCTGTCTTGTATTTTTTTTCCGAATTTTGTTTTGTCAAAGTAAAAAGTGTTTTGTCTATTCGCGCTGATTTTTCCAAAAACAATGATACCTTTACAATATCATATCGCATTAATTATGTCGGACCTTTCAAACCGCCCTAACTACATCTCGATGTTAATATTGTTGTGCGTTAAATAATTGAAATCGACATTTTAGATGATAAAGTAGAAAGTAGTTCTTCACAACGAGTGAATAAAAACCGTACAAATGAACCAACTGAGAAATGTTTATTATATTTTACTAAGATACTGAAAAGAAAATCTCTTGTACCGACAATTGCGAGACAGAAGGCATGAAATAAACAACAAGAATATGCATATAACATTTACGTTTTCCTTTACAAACTCTACTATTACAATTTTAAAATGAAAAATGTTTGACCATTATACAGTTTAACAAAGCTTAGCCTTGTCGGCTGCACTACAAATTAGTATTTACAGCAGGATCCAATGCTGACAATATATTATCTTTGTGCTTACCAGGGCCTTGTTTAAAGAATTATTATATAAGAACATCAAGGCTTCATTTTGCCCATAAATTTTTAATGTTTTCTTTGGTAAAACTGATAGAAGAATCCTCAGACCCAGCAACTTTTCACACACTTTCAATAAAAAGACAAGTTACTAACACAAAACAGTGTATATTTAACCTCATTAAGCTGTGAAGTTTTTAGGTGCGAACTCTAATGCTTCCAAATTAAGAATTGAGCGTTCTCTCAACAAAAAAAAACACTGTTTGACGTCTTTTCAGTTTATGGTGTTTCCAAGGTTATGATTTAAGCTGATACATTATGAATGAGCGTGAAACACATTTCACCAGTTCTAACTGCACTGCAGCGATTTTCATTCGGTAGAACTGAAAAGCTGTTTAGAAGACAACGTTGCCAGTTTGGCTTTTTTGGCTTTATAACTTAATGCCAACTGAAGAGAATGGAGATGTTTTAGTCCAGTAAAACATATTCCCAGTTTCAAAATGAGGTTGATAATGCTTACTTTGGGTTTAATTATCCTTCCACATCTTGTAACTGTTGCCAATGCGACCAGTGAAACATGCAAAGCCATCAGCTATGGCGGCCAATTTTCTTCTCATGACTATGTGAAGGACTACGGAACGAGTAAATACGTGTTCAAGACACTCAGAGTGTCCAGCGTTCAGCAGTGTTTCAGCAGCTGTACATTGGAATGCCGTTGTGTCTCTTATCAGTTGAAGGACTCACAATGCGACCTT
>JAOBRD020103608.1:0-10223 GCA_027575215.2 Hydrozoanthus sils | reverse complement strand
CTCTGCCCCTCGTTCAAAAGCATCCAAAATTCCTTATTTTATACTTTAAAGTGGGATTTTACGGTATAAGATTAAGGGCTTTCAAATTTTTAACACGTTGCTATTCCAATTAATGTAACGTTCCTATCAAAAAAGAAAAGGGCGTGCAGTGTTTTCAACTTTTCCTATCCCCTGCAAAACCGCTTTGCTGAACAGGAAAATACTCTTCTATATAATAAGGTAAAAACTTAATCTAATTAAATAATTTCATCAACTTGACTCCATGTTATTTCCAGTCCAGCAATCTGATTGTAGTAACTTCTTCAGTTCCATAGAAACTTCTCTAATTTTTGGATCTTTATCGCTGTAAACAAAGTTCAGACTTTCTAGAATATGATTCCGGGTCTCTTCTGTCATGACGTCCACGTTATCAGCATCTAGGGAGCAAATGGTCACGTGTTAAATAGTATACACCAATACAGGGAGGAAATGAATGAAGAAAATCACATCAGGGTCCAGTTGTCTAGAGGTCGATTCAGCAGTAATCCAGGGTTTAATTCTTAACCGTTCTCGTTTCCAACTTTATAACATAGAGGGCAAAATTACATCGAGCTGATTGGATAACAGCAGGGGCATTTTTTCTTAATTCAGGGCAAAATTACTTAGCGCTGATTGGTCGCTGATACACTTCCGAAAATTTCCGAAGATTTTCCGAAATGTTAAAAAAGTCTCAAAAAAGCCTTAGAAACATTTTCCGAAGATTTTCGAAAATTTCCGAAGATTTACGAACGTTTCCAAACACCTCCGAAGATTTTCAAAATTTTTTGAAAAATCATAAAAATGCCTTAAAAACTATTTCAAACCTCTTCCGAAGGTTCCGAATGTTTTCAGAGGTTACAAAGATTTTGTTTCATTTGGGAGAAATGAGTTAAGTTATGCAACGCTTTCTCGTGGGATCCCGCGGAGAATAAAGAATTTTGCCCTCGATGTAATAAACATGTAATCGCCTGGTTCCTCATAAAATTTAGGATTAAGATCACTTATGTATTCAATTTTTTCCAAATTACCCGAGTCACTAATTTTGGAAAAAGTTAAAAACACTCGTGAAATTAATCCTTAATTTTACCCGGCCCCATGCGATTACCTATACTTAATGACTTGGTTTGTAATTCTGGAATTACCGTATTTATTCGAATAAGCGCCCTGGGCGCTAATTAAATTTTTTGCCTTTTTGGGTGGGCGCTTATTCGAGGCGGGCGTTATATGGAGGCTGGACGCTAATTAACTTTTCACTATTTGCAGCGAGTACCAACTTTATTTTGCGTGAACATAGCAATAAAAAAGGCAGAACGATTTTCACACTTCACTCAGAATAATCAATTTTACTCTCACGGAAATTGTAGTTGAAAGATTGAGGAGAAACCCAGCATTCTAATAGGCTGTCGGACTATGACATCATCCATTGTAAGCTGCTGAGGAAATGAAATAATAATCTCTTGTACACTTCATTGCAAATGTCGAATTTCTTTTTTTTTCTTTTTATTATCTTTTTTTTGGGGGGGAGGGGGTGGGCGCTAATTTGAGGCTGGGCGCTAACATGAATACGGCAACAAGATTTTTTTCCGTGGAAGATTCAAACATTATGTTATAGAACCGTAAACTTTTCCGTAGAGAAGAAATTGCTTCTAGAATCTTGGCTTAACCCTGGGTTAAAGTTAACCAGCCTAAGTTAGCCAGCACTATCTAAAATGGTGCCTCTAGACTGAATAAACGGCATCTATCGTACTTATCATAGTTAAGCATATAAAAGCACTGATTTGCGAAAAGTTTGAAAAATATTAAATCTTAAAAACAATGAAGCAACATTTTAAAAAGTTACTAGTATAGTGGGATCGTTTGCATTTTCACTACTTGTATAGCACTAAAACTTGTAGCCCATAGTTTCTTAAGCAATGCCATAGGTTTAAGCTCACATAGTTAGGAAGGAATGATGAAATAAATGCTGAAAAACGTACTTTTGATTGAGCTGCAGAGAGTATGTAATGCTTGCACAGCTCCAAGTCTGACTGCAGCAAACTTCTTCACTTCTGTGGAATATAGGCAGAGAAGGAGAATCGATAAGACAAAAGGAAACACGAACAATCACAGATAGACATAAGAAAATACGTATCCTCTGTAACATTTTGAATCATATACGAATACACAGTTTTAGTTAAACAAATTCTTACTCCATCCAGTCATCTGTGGGGGAAAAAAGCTCAAGTTTGTCGAATTAATAAGACAAAGTTTAGCCGAGCAACGCTAGTTTTCCCCCAGACTGGAAGGAGTACAAATTCGCATTGTAAAACAGTGTTTTAAGCAACTGTAAAAAATCCCCGCAACGAAATCGATTGGCAATTTGACCACGTGTAATCGTTGTAATTGTTTACTACAGTATAAAAAAGACAACGAGAAAACGATACAAACGCAGCTAACCAAGACAATCGCAGACAGCAGGAGTCAGTACGTCGTTGTAGTGCTGTAGCTCTGATTGGTGCTGTCGAAACTGCTCTCCGGTTTCTTTCCGGGTCCAATTCATTCTGAACAACGAGAACGCACAAAAAGTAGATGAGTATGAGAAAATTCCTTAGCGCGTTTTAACTCAGAGGGGCATGAAGTGAAAATAAAAAAAAGAACACTTACCTAATCTACGATTACCTTTTTACTCCTCTCTATATCTCATTACACCTTATATTATCTCATTTTACACCACTCAAATCCCATCTACACGACACAAGAAAAGTTGGTGAAAAAAAGAACGTTTCGGTGCATCTATCGCCATTATCAAGGTTACATGCTCTTTCATTTAACATGGAACCTCGACAATGGCGCTGGATGCACCAAAACGTCCGTTTTTTTTCACTACCTTTTTTTGTGCCGTGTATTTTGAAATCATTTCTTATAAAATCCCATCTAATCTCAGTATATTTCATCCCACCTTGTCCAATCTTATGTTATCTCATCCCTACTCCATTTTCGTCCCATCTCATTCTATCCCATCCCATCCCATCCTATCCTATCCCATCCCATTCTACCCCGACCCATCCCATCCTATCTCAACCCACCCCATCCCATCCTAACCCAACCCATCTCATCCTATCACATCACATCCCATCTTATCCCATTTCATTCAATCCCGTCCTATCCCATCCCACCCCACCCCATCCTATCCTATTTTATCCTATCCTACCCCATCCTAACTCATCCAATCCCATCTTATCACACCCCATTTCCTGCTATCCGATCCCATCCTATTCTATCCCATCCTATCTTGTCCGATCTTATCCTATCACATCCAATCCTACTTCATCCCATCTTATCCAATCCCATCCCATCCTACTCCATTCCATTCTATCCCATCCTACTCCATTTCATTCTCTTCCCATCCCATCCTATCCCATCTATCACATCCCATGCGATCCTAACCCAACCAATCCTAACCTATCTCATCCTATGCAGTCTCATCCCATCCTATCCCATTCGATCCCATCCTATCTCAACTCATCTCATCCTATATCACCCCATTCTCGTACCATCTCATCCTATCCTATCCCATCCTATCCCATCCCATCCTACTCCATCGCATCCCATCCTATTCCATTCCACTATCGTCCCATCCCATTCTATCATATCACATCCCATCTTATCCTATCCTATCCAATCCCATCCTATCATCCCATCCTACCCCATGCCATCCTATCCTATTCGCATCCTGTCTCATCCCATCCTATCCCATCCCATCCCATCCTATCCCATCCCATCCTATCCAATCCCATCCAATCCCATCCAATCCCATCTCATCTCATCTCATCCCATCCCATCCACTCCCATTTTATCACATCCTATCTTGTTTCATTTCATTCCATATTATCCCACATGCAACTCAATTGGCGATAGTTTGAACAAATTTGAAAAATACAGGGGGTATCGCTGTTTTTTCAGGGCCTCACCTTTCTGCAAAGGACTTGACTGTCTTAAGTACTGCAACTTGTACCTTCCACGTGCTTGCTCCAAGCGCCTTTGACGTCATCTTACAGATTCGGTCAGCGTGTACACTCTCACAAGCATCTAGAACGAACAAACACAAAAAAATATTTTCTTCCATAAAACCTACATAAAACTAACTAACAATCGTTTGGCCCTAAAGAAAGCACTGGTAAAATCCTTTCACTTCTACAATGTACAGTAATAACATATAAATGATTTCTTTACTTCTGAGAATAAACGAAAAAAAAAGAATAAAAAGTGGCAGAATTACTTCCAAACGTGGCCTTGATGCGCCACACTCACTTCGAGAGATCTACATAAAATCAACAATTGTTTGATTGTTGATTGAAGATAGCACATCAAAATCCTTTTAGTCCTACAATCTAAAGAATCAATATATATATATAAACGAGACATGCACCTGACGAGAGAGCGCTAGTCGCCCTTTTGAAACAACGTTGTAGTGCTCAAGCAATCCTACCCTTGTTATTTTATGATATATAAACGATTTCATCGGTTCTAAGAACAAAATAAATAAGTTATGAAAACTGACATAATCACTGCAAAATGTGCCCTTGATGCACCACACTCACTTCAAGACATCTACATAAAATCAACAATCGTTTGTGCTCTGAAGATAGCACATCAAAATCCTTTTAGTCCTACAATCTAAAGAATCAATCTATATATAAACGATTTCATTAGTTCTGAGAACAAACAAAAACAAGTTATGAAAACTGACATAATCACTGCAAAATGTGGCCTTAGTGCCAATTAATAGTGCACTTGTGATTTTTTAAAACATACTTGCTATTTGCCAGTTTTCGGAATAACAGGTAAATTAATATGAACCAAACCAGAACGACACTTCGTTGACGCAAATTGAATGAAATGAGGATGAAATTTACACTTATTGCCAGTCACACATCAAACAACTTCAACTTTTAAAACGAGTAGAAGTAACAACCTATATAAATTTTGCCATAAACTTAACCTTCTTTTGGAAAGTTTCAACAATCTAGCTGACGTAGATTTTTGAATAATCAATCAATTTTATTTGAATAACCATCAAGGAAAAGTAGCTAAAAGAATGTGGCGTAAAACAGTAGCATATGCATATGGTACATGAACAAAAATATTCTATTTGAATATCAGTACAGCTAAATGACAGAAATGATCTCCAGGGTGGAAGGCAGTTCAAAAGTAACCTAGGGCTTATATTTTGAGCTACCTCGTAGGAGCTTGAGGAATCGAGGATTTCTTCATCATATGGTAACTTTATTTTTGGCTACCTTGTAGGAGCTTGAGAAATCGAGGATTTCTTTATCATATGGTAATTTTATTTTGAGCTACTTGTAGGAGCTCGAGAAATTCTTTATCATATGGTAAATTTATTCCTCTTAGGTCAACTTTTTTCCACGTCTTTTTGATCTTCTTGCTCAGTTTTATGGGTCTTAAAACATGTTCCAGCTCTTCAGAGCCCTCTTGGAAACAAGATATTCCAAGAGAAATAAAGTTACCATACTTAACTTTCTTAATTCAGAGCTTTACAAAATGCTTTTGTGCCCCTTTGTTTTCCTCCCAAGTAAAAGAATTATCGATTAACAAACGTTGCAGTTGAGCTTAATTCTGTTCACAGTACCTGAATTTTAAAATCCCTTTATGCGGGCATGTATTGAAATGTCGACGTGATGAAGATCCGTAGGCTAAGCATCTTTATATTGGTCATTTTTTTTACTTATTTTTTGTTTGCTTAGAAGTTACAAAAAATTATTTTGTTTATGAAACATTTAATGTATATCCAGAGACAACGGACTGCTCACTAATAGTTGAAAATAGAGGAAATAAAGCTACACAAGGATGAAAACGGCGTATTTATTTTTTGACCCCTATAATTCGAAGCGTTTAGCATTTCCTTTGAGACTTCGAATTATCGTTGGAGCTTCATTCTGTCACGTCTATCAGGGACGAACAAGGGTCAACCACGCTTCTTGTTAAATTGAAAATGCTAACGACACTTTATCTTTTCTTTTTCAATGGAACCATACATTCTTCCGTCAATATCTGAAGCACTTATTTCATTAAACAGACCATCAGTTCCAAAAACCGTTTAAATTTAACGCATCACTTTGTAGCTCAGGATTTCCTTTGCAAGTAACCCAGAGTTTCCTTACCCCGTTGTGAGTTTCTAGGCCACGTGCGTGCCAGACACTGGTAGGCAGCTAGCAAGAAGTCTTGGTCCTTTGCCTGTTCGTTTTTTCTTTCCCTGATTTCCTTTTCCTCTTCCATTTCTTCCTCCTCAGTATTTCTCTCTTCCTGTGACACAAGCAACCGTTTGAATATTCTTATATTTTTTCTCTCTTAACACCTAAGAGTATTGGTATTGAAGTACACTATAGTTCCCGCTCAGCAGCAGTAATAAAATACCAATTAAGCTTTAGAACATATTTTCCTTGTTTCCATAATCTGTTGGAAACACGCGGGATTGTTGCGAGGACACGAGAAAAGGTTTGGATCTCGAGCTGAAAGCGAATTTTATAATGATTGTTAATATGATTTCAGTGCCTCATCAAGACAGATTAACTAACAATCAAATCATCTTAAAAAGTTATACAATAAGTGAGGACTACGGCTAGGGGACGACAAATTTTGGAATTAGAACTTGGAGTCAGGGCTCGAAATTAACTTTTTTTTTCATGTAGCCTGCAGGCAACCAGAAGCAAAATTTTGGTAGGCTGGGCACAAGTTTTAGTGGCCACGTCTGCGTCTGTAGCTGTGTGTACAAGCTTAATTGCATTTGTTTCAGGATTTGTTTGCTCAAGAAAGCATTTAAGTTTCCTTTGTTCATAACATAATTTTTTTTGGAAACAAAAACTTTTTGATATTTATATCAGTCGCAAAGATTCCATGAAATCTTGTAGCAGCCGGTTGGCTACAATTTCTAAATCTAGAAGCGAGCATTCACTTTTTGGTAGCATTGGCCATCTATAGGAGGCAATTTCGAACACCTAATCATTGCTGTTATCATGAAACTTTTAAAGTAGCTATAGTAATCTTCATTGCCAAAGTCGCTCGTAAACATCGTTGTCATTGTCACCGACAGCTATGAGAAGAACAGGCGAGGCTTGCCAAGAGACCTACCGGGTCAAGAACCGGAAACACCAGATCAGCGACTTGTTGGAACCTGTCAACAGAATAGTCTTCCACGATTTGTCCAAAGCAATCCAATGCTACTACTTTGTACTTTAAATTTGTTTTCAGGCATTCTTTGAAAACAGCATCTAACACCTAACAAAAAACGAGTCTACGCATTAACACATTCTGGGCAGGCTGAAGACAATATGATACGATCTATGGAGGCGAAACTGCCAGAATTTTGCATGAGTTTAGAGACGAAGAGAAAGTTGAAAATGAATGGCCTTTGTAAGTCACATTTATAACCTAGGCAAACGGAGCTTATGTAAAGAACCAAAAACTACTAACCAGATTTATGTTTGGGCTGACAGATAAATTTTCATCTTCTATGAGCTTCCTAAAATAACAAAATATATTAATCTAAAATACATTTTTAGATAATATTAACAAGATGTAGCAATAGCATAAACAATTTTAAAATGATATACATGTGGAAGCATTGGTTTTCAGATCTGTGACGAGTACTCTGATTCTGAATTCTGGTTGGATTAGTTTGAATTGTTTGAATCAGCAACATTTCTAAAAGTTTACTACACAACAATTCACTGAGAGTAGTAGTTGTTCTGTAGAATAAAGGTTAAAATGTATTTGGGTCAGAAGTAGTGCTGATTTACTGTTTTCTGAATAAAATATAGCTGCCACGATATCTAAAATATTATCATTTGCACTGGATACACAAGCGCTTCCAAAAATGATTGCTAAAACTAGCGTTGCCACTTTTACCCAATATGTTGTTGACTGCAGTGAAAATTATCACAAAAGCATTTTAATATTACAATACCTAGCTCTAAATAAAGCAAGAATATAAAGATTTCTGATCATGAAACAGTAGAGTCTTTTGCAAATGTCTAGTGTCTAAAAACTGTGTGTTTTCTACTCAGAAACAAGTTCCCAACGTTATTACCTGCACTGGATACAAAAGCACGAAAGGGCTTCCAAAAGTGATTCCTAGAAAAACAAGACAGTGTTTGAAAGATTAGCACGTTTTTCGCCATCTTAGACAGTTATTAGATATTGGAACGGATTGATTCCTCACAAATGATTTCAGAATAGTGAATCCAAAATATAAACAAAACAAACATTCTAGTCTCTTCTTGGTTAAAAAAAAGAACACTTGTAAAACTTTCCCCTGAGAGGAAAATGCTTATTACTTTTTTTTTGGCAAGTAGTTCAAAATGTCTTCTACGCGAGCTTGTGCACGAAGTTTGGCGTTTGATTCTATTGAAGTGAAATCAAACCTTTCCTGTCCATGTGCGACCCGAGAGACCATTAACCAGAGCCGAAAGTAGCAGGCTTAGGTGAGGTTCAGTCATCGAGGGACCTGTAAAGAATAACAAAGTTAAGTGCACCATACTTGAGAAATCAAATAATTTGCAACTTGTACGCATTTAATTGGACATCTCCATCCTTACAGAAATAGCAAGCCCAAAAAAGGTTGCTAAAAGAAACCTTATCCGCTTTAGGGAAACAAGTGAATTGCGCAAAACACTCTAAAACCGTAAAGGATTTCAACCAAAATTGACATCTCTAACTTTATAGACTGTGCATTAGACATCTTTTGATGTCATTACACTAAAGTGAGGGCATTGCAAGTCCAGAAAAAGTTGCTAGTAAAAACCTTATTCATTTTACTAGCGAAATAAGTCACCCAAAACGCCTTCAAACCGTAAATGTTTTTAACTGAATTGGAGATCTCCATCTTTACAGAAATAACAACTCCAGAAAAAGTTGCTAAGGAAAACCTAATCCCTTTTAGTAGCGAAATAGGTCACTTGCCCACAACGCCCTCAAACCGTAAACTTTATCAATCAATTTTGACATCTCCATCTTTAGAGACATTAAAGTCAGCAAAAAATTGCCAAAGAAAACGTTACCCATTTTACAAGTGAAATAAGTCACTTGCCCAAAAACGCCCTCAAATCGTAACATAATCAATTTTCACATCTCCATCTTTAGAGAAGTTAAAGTCCATAGGAAGTTGCCAAAGAAAGCCTTACCCATTTTACTAGCAATCGACGATACTGTTCTTGCTGCTTGAGCTCTTACAGCCCAAGATTGAGATGAGAAAGCGGGGCACACGATATCCACTATTTCGCCCAGGTAAAGCCTTAAACCAGCTTCCGTTCCTGAAACAGAAAGATTACATTATCAAAACCAAAGAGTGGCACGTGTGTAAGTACAAAAAATGGGATTCGAATCCCACCGAGGTCAGGGATTTCTTCTCTTTCCTTTGTGTGGGTTTATGGGGTTCTTTGTTGATACTGTAGATCAGCGAAACTTGCATTACTCCCCGTTTCTAGAGGAAAGGCCCCAATGGAATCTGTATGTTGTACTTAGATTATTACGTTCTGATATTCGTCAATACGATACCAACTTGTGCTTCTCCACGATGACATAAAATTTTAAAAAGTTAATATTATTAGCAATTATTTAAAGCAAATTTAGTGGCATATTCTTGAAAAAAATTGATTGTGGTTTCGGATTTAGCAGTTACCTCGCCTTTAAAAAATGCATACTCTAAAGCTATCCCTTTTTCAAAGTTGGATGGATTTAAACTAATATATCAGACAAAATTTATCAAAAAATTTATTTCAGCTGGTTCCTAGTACCTGGTGTGTTATCCAACCAAATTTCCTCCCAAACTGACGACTGTGAGTCAGACGAAGCTCGCGAACTTCCGGCATCTGAAAATAGTTTATAGCCGATATACAGATAGCAAAAATAATAACTAGTGTGTGGATTCCCCTGGCAGTAGCCATGGCTCAGTGGCCGAGCGGTTATTGTTTTCGACTCATAATCCTAGGGTCACGAGTTCGAGCCCCGATCAGACCACTGTCTTGTGTCCTTGAGCAAGACACTTAACCTGACTTTGTTCCAGTCGACTAAGCTGTATTTGTGTTTGACTCGTAATCCTAGGGTCACGAGTTCGAGCCCCAATAAGATCAATGTCTTGTGTCCTTGAGCAAGACACTTAACCTGACTTTGTTCCAGTCGACTAAGCTGTATTTGTGTTTGACTCGTAA
>JAOBRD020103607.1:0-22946 GCA_027575215.2 Hydrozoanthus sils | reverse complement strand
AAACATCTAGTAACAAGCTTACTTGCACATGGCCATATACACTCTAACTTGAATTGTGTCGCTTCTCCCGAGCATGGCTTCCCGTCAGGGGTGGGGGTTGGGTTGGTACATGTCCTCGTTCTGTTTACCGTGGATCCCCCACACGGTTTGTCGCACTGCGACCACTGACTCCACTCGGAATAACCTCCATCAACTAGAGCAGAAATAAAGTTTGTTGAGGAGTTAGGATTACATGAAAAGGCCAAAGACAACACACTGATGAAGGAGCTTACAAACATTAATACAAATATTGGGAAAAACCTACGTTTGCATTGACTTTATTATTGTATTATTAGTACATAGAATATGCCGTAGAATAACTGGTATTTACTTTTCTCCCGCTATGATACTACGAAAAACGTCTTGACGAGACTTAGTTCTTTTTAATAACGGTCCTTTTTGAGATGCAAATAATAAATAATTGCTGAATTCAATCGTTGCTACATTATATCATAAATTCATACGTACTCAAACAATCTTGTTGTTGTGCGTTGTCGCCGACGCAATAGGCGCCATCCGATGAGGGGACTGGGTTGGTGCACGTGCGCGTGCGGATTTTTTGGTTTCCCGCGCAAATTCCTGGCGCGCAACCGCTCCACCCCGACCACGCCGACCAACCGCCGTTTACTGTAAAAACATGGAAATCGTTCATGATAGTCAATGGTAAATTTTTACAGCATAATCATAAAACCAGTACCCATGGTGACAATTATCTTAGAATTTTGTGACAACATAAGTATGAGTTCTTACATGGCCACGAAGTTTAACACTTTCAGTACATCATTTGGTACTGAGAAAATGAAAAATGATCAAAGAAAAGAAACCGCCGAAATAGAAATAAAGAGAAACTTTTTTAACCTTGTTACATGAAAAGTGTTGACCCTCGTTCGGTGAATTTACTTACCCAATTGGAACTGAAAGGGTTTAATGAAGCTGTTTATCTCCCAAGAGTGTTTCTTCTTGGTACTGCCATGGCTTAAGAGCCAAAACTTAAACGCTTCTGGACTTATCACCAAATTATACTTTATCTAACAGGTATAAACAGGTTGAAATATTTCTGTCATTTTTTAAAGGAATAGATTCTTTTTTTTCTTCCTAAAACAGCGTTTCCAAAACGTTAAGCATAGCTGTTTTTGTTCAAAAGAAAACAAAAGTCGAATGATTATAGACTTACCTGCAGAGTTAGCGGGATCAAGATAAAAAATTAAAATTGTTACTAAAACTATTCTTAATGCTCCCATTATGGGGATTTGTTTTTGAACAACACTGTTGTTAGGCTTAAAACATTACTACTACGAGGCCGCGAGCAGTGCCCTTCTAGAGTACTTCGGTTTGCTGGGATTCTGAGAAAGTGAACAGGTTTAAGGACTAACTTCAACGTGTGAAGTGTACTCAGCTGTGTGTGGGAATAGCCATAATGGTGTATCCAGCTGGACGCAAGAGAATATTGTTTGACGGCAAATAATAATTGACTGGCGAAGCTGAACGAAATTTACGAAATACACGTTGTGGCTGCTACTTTTTATCGGCAAGAAAATGCTTCTGTGTTGCTACAAAGGGGTTTTACTGGACAACTAAAACTTCTAAATGTACAATGCTTAAAGTTTAGATCTCTAATGAGAGAAAATTAGTGTCATATCTTAACGAATTTCTGATTTTATTTTATGTTGTTGCGTTGAAGACTGAGTATCATGTAATTAACAATAAAAAAGCAATTCAGAATGCAGATGAACAAAGCGTAGCCAAAAATGAACCAGAAATCAAGTATCATTTATGCCATGGGTATGAAGGAGGCTTATAGTTACCTTGATCACATGCAATATTATTTCTATCAAGATAAATACTATGAGTCATTTGTTTTCATTTAAAAATTCAGGTAAGCCCGGTTTTAGTTCTAGTCTTCTTTAGTTCTAGGCACGCAAGTTCGATCGAACGCTATCGAAAGCAAATGATTTCAAGCGACTTGCGAGTGTTAACCTGTTTGGTTTTGATAATTATTCCTAAACTTAAGCTTTGAATTTTCACAATTCCAAGAAATTAGCAGAGTTCTTTTTCTCTTTTGACTATATTTGAGTATCAGTGTTTCAATGCATTAATGGAACTGATCTTTAATTTATAAAGAGTACTTGAAACTTTAAACTCAATATATACCAGTAAAGTGCTATAAACGACATTAAACTGAATTTCCAACGTGTTTAATGTTGCTGACAGCTGAATTACCAAAATTTTGATTGGCAAGATTTTATATCCTAGAGGCCAACTGCAGATGTCGCTTCTCACGAGTTTTGTAACATTTAGAACAAAAAATTTCACATTATTGCAACAATCAAGTTCGGCTTAAACCACGCTCACGAAAAATATTCTCCCGGGAAAGGAATTTGTGATTTAAAACGTAACTGTCCTCTGCTTTGGTAAGTATTTTGAAAATAAAGAATAAAAAGTGTTTTGAAAAAATTTACTCCGATGTCCTTACAATTAACCAACGAAATCAAAAATAGAAAATCAACTAAAAAGTCGATAATCGCCGTTTTATAAGTCTTATGGTACTGACATTCCGAGCGTTTTGTCGGAGTAAACGAGCTTTCTGTTACTGTTGACGAAACTATGTTTTTAATTATTGTCGGAGCTAATGGAATGATCTTTTAAAGAAAATGAGTGAACAATGTTATAGCTGCCAGCAGGTTGCAACCCTCTTATATCAGAAAAAAAAAAAAAAAACAATGAGAAATTTGTAATATTTAGCATTTATTTTTTTCCTTTTTTCTTGTTACTGTTAAAACTATGCTTAAGAAATGTAAATAAATAACATATATGTACATATATTACGTTAATAGACTGATTGTTCTTTAGAACCTCTTAACAAATTTTAATATTTTTAGTTCCGGGAAACCTTAAGCAGTCGAGTAAATTGTTATAAGGATTTTTTAGACGAACAAATGTTCCCCGATCAGTTTGTGTAATAACTTCGATTTGCGAGGAAAATTTCAATTTTCATCTCCTTAAGATTTCTTTTCCAAAAAACTAGTAATCTAGGGGGAGTCGCAAATATTCCAAGAAAAAAGGGAAAGTTACAACAAGGATAGCACATTTTACGTGGAAGGCTTGCCCGTCTGTCTGTTTTTGAAAACAAAAACTGTAATGGCTATATAACAGTACTCGACTCGTACTTTGTTGTATGATAAGCCTCTGCACATGCGCACTTATTGATATAATTTGATAAAATTCTTGTACTTTCCCTCGATAAACCCGATTACACTAAACAGTTGTTCCAATCAATAGACAACCGGTAGATCAATACTATATCCTTGTTAATAGTAGATTAGCATTCGATGCCACCCGATGTTGAGAGAGAAAGTCTACATGCTATTGACTGAGCCGAAGTGGCGATGGAAAATTCAGAAAATCGCTGCATCATGAACAGCCCTGTTTATTGAGAAATTTCAGGTTGCCAGGCAATGCTTGGAAAAAGGGAATGACAACTGCTCAGCTTGGCCGCGCACAAAAAAATCACGTGCACTTTGTACTTTCCCATGAACCCAGCAAATAATTTTAGAAGCTTTTAAGTCTTGTTCCAGTTTTGGCGTCAGCTTAGTTTGGTCTGTCGTGATATCATATTTGATGCGAGTAAATCGCAATCAATTTAACAAACTAACTTCATTTGAGATAAAATGGCTTCTTAGTTGGTGATTGAGCATTTGGCTTGAAGCTCCAACAAATTCTTTGCATTTGCCATGCTTCTTGGTACTTCAAGTATGGTGTAATATATCACCCAATATTAAAAACTCACGCAATATACATTACGTTAGTACGTAGTACACAAACGCACGCGCCAGTATACAAAATGGAAAAAAATAGTTTACGCTTCGCATTTTATTTCATAGTAGCTTATGTTTAGTATTTTGTTTGGGCTTTAACCGACCAGCCTTGAAATTCGGAGTTGTCAGAGAAAAGCTGATAAGCATAAAAAGTAAGGAATAATTAAGAAGTTAGCCTGATTTTTAGTAGACCTAGCTAAATCTGCTGGGGTACTTCAAAATTTCTTTTCCGACAGAAGTTTTTGAAATCATACGCAACTTTTTGCCTCGTAATGTCATACAAAACTTGTCTGAGTATGAGTCACAAACGTGTCATCTTGAGTGACACCGTCTTCTTTTTTTATGATGTTTTCCGCCTTTTCTCTGTCGGTAATGTCTGGACTTGTGCGATTAGAAAGATCTGTGAGGCTTGGTTTGTCTCCAGCGTCTTTCTGGGGATTGCAATTCAAAGAAGGTCGTGCCAGATTCCGAACACCGTTACAGTTACTGTCCCACAAGGGCGAGTTAGGCTGCACTGTCACTCTTCTTGTTATGTTGCCTGAGTGATAGCTGAACCACGATGTCGTTAATCTTTTACCAATTGCGTGACACGGGTTCTGAAAGAGATGAAGGAAAAAGTATTACTCATTGCGTGACGCGAAATCGCAGCAATGCCCCTCCCTCCCCTCCCTCAAGGTTTAACGGCCCCTCATCGCCCCCTAGTAGATAACAAAGCTGTAGTTGACCGTGGACATGTAGTGTTATGTGTATTTGCACACAAAGACAAACCTTGCTTCCCTTTCTGTCCTTGTGTGACTCTACTAGTAGTTCTGCAATCATCACAAAGATACTGGCTACCATACCAAAGAACACGCTGTAGAAAACACCGGACATGTCTGAGAACGTTAAGACTTCCCCATTGGTCTGGAGAGTGTTTGATGAACCTGTAGTGAATAGGTCGACATATTTAAAAAGCAGGTGAGATAAGCGCTTCATAGTTCATGTATAGATTTGACCAGAATCCTTCACAACCCGCACTAATATTCATGTTACCTTCATCCATTCATGTTACCTTCCTTGAACATTTACCCTCGATATAACTAAAGCTCTAAATTCTTGAGCCATATCTGAAACAAACAACGACAAGTGTCCTCTGTGGCCAGTAACCCAAGGCTTTAAAAGACAAATGCGTCATTTACTGAAATGGGGTTGGGCAAGGCAAGTTTCTTACCTACTTTGCCGGAGAAACCGTAGAACTGATCTACACTCTCTTTAATAAGTCCCTTAATCTAACAAGTCATTCTGTGACAAGGTTAAAAGGTTTCCAAAATGCAGAAAATTTTAATCCAGTCACACTAAGAAAATCCAAGAGATATACAGTCTTAAAGTATTGATAGCATCTTCAAACACAGGATAAGTTCCGTACTCGCAACTAATCTTGTCACTTCAGAAGATGAGAAACGGCCATTCTCTTGTTAGTGTCCGATTTCACATTACATTTATTACCTCCCTCTTCTACACGCCTAGTATCCACAACAAAAACAAAACCTCAAAAGAAAAAATCCCAGATTCTTACCCGTCATTAAATATTAGCTGGATTGGCATTATGGGACAAGAAGTATTACTTACCAGAGGAGTCGGAGTTGCCACACTGGCCACTTAACCATTTATTCTTCAAAGTTTCGATGTAGCCGCTTTGCCGCAAGTCTAGAATATTAAAACTGAATTGATGTGTGAACGGCGAGTTCTTCTTTAAGCCAAACCCGTAGCCAAAACGGCCGAATTCCCTGCAGAGGTTAACGAATACTTGAGTTAACAATGTCTTAATAAATTAAAGAGTACATTAAGTTGATATCTGGATACTTCTATATCTTTGTTTGCCTGCGAGAATATTTTAGCAAATGCATGTCTAACAACGATACCCAAAGGACCTTGTTGTCATGGAATTCTTTAAGTTAAGGACCCTGGTATGTCCATATTTTCTTAACTGCCATAATCGGGGTCTATGTGCCAAACGTGGATGTTAAAGAAAAAATTAAAGCAAATACTATGACAGCAATGAAATTGCTTAAGGAAGGAAAACAGCAACCGTAAAAAGGAATATTCTATCATGTTTTTAGCTGATGAAGTACTGGTATGCAGTTAAGGATAACACAAAACGGAAAAGCAGCACGGTGAATGATTACAAATTTTTGGAAATTTGCTAAATTTGTACCGTAACATCATTTGAAAAGACTACATTTTTTGCTAAATGATTCTTAAACACATCTTGGAGAGCTAATAGAACTATATTACCTACCTTCCTATCGCCAATCAAGTTTACGTTTTGGAAATCTCTGTTGTTGAACTGTGAAACTCACCTGCCGACTGTGTGTAGTGTGTCGCACGGCAACTGTTTAACGTGGTACTCTAGTATGACGGAATCGTAGATCAGTGCATAGTTGCCCTGTCTAACCCGCTGTACTCCCTCACTCGAGTTCTGAGTTAAGGAACCGCTACTGCTCATGTGCTCCCACATTGTCACAAATGTTGGATTGATGGAGGTCTATAGTATGTACGTAACAAACCAATATATCGTTATATGGAATTTATGTATAGAAGTAATGTGTTATAATATATGAATTCAAATTTGTGAGCTCTTGTGGTTTCGGTGTCTTTTCCTGACCATATCCTTTACTTTTAATTCCAGTAGGCATGATTAAAGACAGGAAACATGAAACGCATCGACCATGGTATAAAGTTTGTATCCTGCTAAAGTCGGCAAATATAGAGGAAGGCAGTTGCAGTAAAATCGTTAGATAGATGCATTTCTTACTTCTGTTTATCTGAGTGACAATCCTGTGGTCAAGGGATTTGATCCTTATTCGAAAAAAGTGAATGTCTTGGAGAGTAAACGAAGTAAAAACTGACTCATCAAGAATACCGAACTTTTTGTACAGTTTCTACTTAAATACAAGCTTAACAGGCATTAGTCAGTAGCCCCTCATTAATTTTCATACCTGGAAGTACATTTGGGCCTGACCGTTCGCTGGTAGGCCATACTCGATCTTGGTCTGTCGGGCTAAATCTTCCACACCATTTATGGGCGACACAAATCGTTTGACAATCAGGAAAGAGGCAAGATTGGCAGTGTAAGTTGCACCTGGTGTTAAGCGCTTGGGTGTTAGTCAACAGTTAAAAATGAAGCTCTTTGTAACCAAGGTAACATAACTTAATAATCGACTTCGTAACAAAGGTAACATTGCTAAGTAGTGTACTTCAGAGCCAGTCTACCACAGCACGCCAGTGAAACAACAACATGAAACATCGTATAATTTAGTTTAAACAAGTAAACCGCAAGCAAGCGCCTTCTCCTCTCTATCAAGCGCACACAATTCATTAGCGATATTTAAATAATCACTCACGAGGTTATTTGAAAAAGCTAAGAACATTAATGTTACACGTTGTAATAAATGTTTAAATAACTTCACGAGTTTGGGCACTGCCAATCACTGCACCTATTTTGCTTTACTGAGCTTTACTAATAACTTAGCACTTCTTTCCTTACTAATTATCAGGACTGCAAACCACCAGAATCCCACCGCCACCCTGCCAGATAGGGAGACTGGGTGCATTACATCCGGGCCTTGACTGACGTAGTAAGAAAACGATGACCAGATGGCGTTAATGAATCTCAAATTATTTTTTGTCGCAGAGAACTCGGCTGGCATTTTGTCACGGTCCCGATACTGAGCATACCTAGTCAAGAGAGCGAAAGGTGTAAAATGAATTTGTCATAATACTCATCAAAATTGGCAAAGTATAGATAAAAAGCTAAAAGTTTGATCAAAAGTGAACATCCAAACGTTTTAAACTTAAAAATCAGTTTAATGTTTTATTTTTACCAGAAAACTTGCTACCACAGTCACCTGAATTCTAGTTCAAATACTTAATTATCAATCTATTTATACTCTAGCTTGTTTGAATGTCCCCCTGTATCTTTTAAAATTTCATTCGACGAAGGAAACCGCATACTAGCTGTGCGATTTTTGTGCCCCCTCCGCTATATATGATGAATGTAAGAACAAAGGAAGAGCTCACGTACCTTCCATGGTAACCGTACGGGCTAAACGTTGAGTGTAACCACAGACACACACCCACTCCAACTGTAGTGAAAACAATTGCTAGCCACAGGTTTGTGTTGAAAGGCTTCAAGAAGGAAAAGACTTTGTATTCGTTGTCTTCTTCCTTCTTCATTAGAATTGTCAGCCCGATGTTCATAAAGGGTTGTGTGAAGTCAATGACTGCCTGGCGTTGGGGGTTAATTGTGAATGAGCCAACTGCCAAATCAGCTTGCTGAAACCAAACAAACTGGGAAATTATGTTTCGATTTTCTTAAACTTTTGAATGAAAAAAGACTTTATTTCTTGTTTTAATGCCAGTGGGTTTTTTTTTTACTAAATCAAAATATGTTGCCTTCTATGTTCTAAAAAGTTATTTTGTTCAAACCCGAAGTTCATCGGAATTCGTTCATTGAAACTATTAACTAAACAGTGTGCAATGGAAGAATGAACCGATAACGAGGCAGTGTGCAATGGAAGAAGAACAAATAACGAAACAGTGTCAGTGAACCACTCATTTATAAAGGTAACATAAGTTTGATCCAACTTTTGGATTACCCCAATACAAAAACGGATATGTAATCTTCGTAATAGTCCGTTGCCTAGTTGTTGTATGTATACAGTTAAATGTGATGTTTACTATAAACCTCGTAAGAGCCAAATTGTTAGCTTCGGAACCTCTCCGGCTCATTTCATAAAGCGTCTGGTAATACATTTTGGTAATACAGGTACGATTGGTGTCAGGAACTCGGACAATCAGATCCAGATTTAAACAAAATTAAAATTTTCTTTCAATACCAACTTTCATCTATAGTGATGTTTTATGCTCATAAATCTAAACCCTGAAAAGGTAAAGCTTTGACCGTTGCTGGATAGAAATAAATCAAATAATGAAATCATGGTAAGTGACAGACCAGCAATAAACTCCAGGAAAAGAACACCTTTCTTTGATTTGGAAATTTTTTTGGCATATTATGTAATGGTAAATAGGAATGTACAAAAACAAGTTTTTAAGTTTTTTTTAAAGCCTGTTTTAAACTGTCATGGTGGACTTGCTGGTTTAAAATGGGGTTCATTCCAGATAATCTTGGGCACCGTTTCAATGTAGGTCTGTCCGCGTAGAAAAATGTCGGATCATTCAGCCAATGCAAAAAACTAAACAACCCGAAAATGGAGCGTACATGAGACAGGGTCTTTCACACTGGATAGATTCGCTGTCTTATGAAGACCTATGTCTAAATTGCTGCGTTTGACAAGATGGAGAAGATGAAAGGAACGAGGACCTCAATACAAAGAAAATATTAAAAGTCGTTCTCTTCCTAAAACTTTTTTTGAGTCAGAGATTGACATTAAGACTATTCTTAGAGACTCCAGCTATTATGGTAACTTTTGGCACAATTCACACTTCAATTATTGTGACACTGTCACAATGTAGTCGATCAAGAGTGTAACCTGTGCTAAACGTAGCCAGCTTACCCCATCCATTAAAGTTCGAACCATTCCGCTCCATTCGAGAGTATGAATATCTTTTGCACCATAACGGTTATTGGGAGAAATCTGAACTATGTAATTAAACTTCATTTTTTCTTTAAGTTTGTTCATCAGGTCAATACAAAACCCTTGATATTGTTTCTTGCCATCCCTTCCTTCCTTGATGAAGACGAACGGATATTCCTAAAAAAGATGGATGAAGTTACCGTGGAGTGATTACCCAACCATCTGTGTAATAAACAGAACAAATACTTAAGATAAAGAGTTGTAAAAACTGTAACACCAGTAACAACAACAGAAACAATAGCAGCAGCACTAACACTAACAACGACAGTAACATCTGTTAACTGTAACATCAGTAACAACAACTTAGAACAAAGTTTAACTGCTCTGAAGATTATCACATTGATCAAAATATGCAATTTGTCCCATTTGTTACACCTATGGTCGTTTGACATAACCGATTGTTCAAGTCGACACCAAAAAGCAATCCACGTTTCCGGGAGGAGTTTCGGCAAGTGTGGGGGGACTGGTATTGCATGGGATTGCATGGCTTGTCTTGGGCTGGTTCGTTCTCTCTCTGCTACTGTAGATGCCTCGGTTGTCTCGGTATCTTGTTGGTCAGAGAACCTGTTATGTGATCGGGGTTACGTGGGTTCGATTTCCGCTCGGGGCAGTTTGGTTTTTGTCTGTCTCGGTTTCTCTTACACTTGCCTTTGTTCATTACAGCATGTCAGAGTTTGACCTCTCTGAAGAAGATCACAGAGTTCAGCCAAGTTTAAAACGTTTAAACGGAAGAATGTTTATGTTAATCATTTTGTATCAGAGTTGACAATAGACAAAAGTTATCAGGGGGCGCTGTTGAAAGAATTTATAAAGTGTGAATAAAATACTACTTTATTAGACATGGGACTTGTTAATTGATGCTCAAGAAGATATGCCTGAGTCGTTTTACGTCCGTCTATTAAAAGATTAGAACTAGCTAGAGTGTACATACGATTACGGTAACCAAGCGGATTGTAGTGTTCTCGATAATGTTGGCCGTGTCTGAGGGCACAGTGGTGGAGCCTGAGAGCCAGATAACGGGTTTGGATCCATCCATCTTGACGCCCATAGTGGAACTCCATTTACCAACCTAGGTATTTAGTACAACCAAGCATACTGAGACACAAGCTTTTCATATTCTATTTACCAATCTAGATAATCAGTACAACCAAGTATACTGACTCACAAGCTTATCAATTTCCATTTATCAACCTAGCTATTCAGTACAACCAAGTATACTGACTCACAAGCTTTTCACTTTCCATTTACCAACCTAGCTATTCAGTACAACCAAGCATACTGAGACACAAGCTTTTCATATTCTAATTACCAATCTAGATACTCAGTACAACCAAGTATACTGACTCACAAGCTTTTCACTTTTTATTTACCAACCTAGCTGTTCAGTACAACCAAGCATACTGAGACACAAGCTTTTCACTGTACTTACTGTTGTTTTGTCTTGCTTCTTTTTGGGGCAGGGCTCTTGCTGTGTGCTGTGTTTTTTATCTTCTTTCCCTATTTTTTTTGTTCCATCGTTTTCTTTGTAACCGATTTAGTGTATTCTTACCGAGTGTAACTTCTCTTTTGCAATTCCTTATTCTACAGTTTGCCAGTTTAGGCCGTTTACTACTTATCACTACAGTCTCTTGTGTAAACCATTATACTTAAAATCTTCCATGATTATTCATGAGTTTGTAAATGAACACTTTAAAAAAAATTTAAAAGGACGAGCAGCGGAGTTAAAAAAATTAATAAAACAAACTTAATTGATACAAATGCAGTTCAGATGCATATTTAGTTTAAATCATTCCTACCTTAACGAACCCCGATCTTCCAAGGTTGACGATGTCATATTCTGCAAACGTCGGTGATCCGCTATCATCAAAAGCGATCGGGCTCATCACACCAGTTGTGCTAACCTATATTATAAAAATCAGAATATTTAAGTACGTCTGTTCCAAAAAATGAATATGGAGTATTGGTTGCCATTGTCCACTTTTCTTGTGAAGGATAAATCTTGGGAAATCTAAAAGGAGAACTTCATTTCCATTATTGATGTTCTTTTTACAAAGTAATAGATGAAATGACAGACATGTATCTACTCAAAATACGGTAAAAGCTATTCCGAGATGAGTAAAGACAAAATTTTATACAATTTAATACAATATAATAAATAAGGTTAGCAATAAACCGGGGGAAAACATCATCAAACAGTCATCCGGAAATGATATACTTTTAAGAAAAACTGGTAATCATAACAAAATACAGTAATTCAATATAATTCACAAAAACAACAACATAACAGTAACTACCAAAAGAAAAGAATGAAGAGGGGCAGTTTTCAAATTGTAAACTTTTCAGTTTCATTAGTTTTTAAAATGACTTAGAAAAACACGTTTCAAATATTCATCTGAAATCATTCCAAATATTAGCAGCAGTTAAAGCCTTTCTCGAAATTGCTGGAAACCCATGAAGTCGAATAGTGTGTTCTGTTTGTAATTAACAAAGGAAACTCATTATACTACTGTTGCCACAAACCTTTATAGAATTATTGTTACGAACCATTTACAGAATTATAAGAACAATCATGATTTACGCTAGTTTTGACAAGATTGACTTAAGGAGGGATGCCTGCTAGCCATGCGGTCTTAGTACTACCTACTCATATTGAAAACTAGTTGTCTTAACTGTGCATATTAAATCATTGCACTCGATTGAAATCAAAGAAAAACCTTTTTAACGTAACGTAGCAGCTGCTCTCCTTTCGGCCAAGGAGCCGCGAACTCGTTGTTGGTGAAGTCGAAGCCAAGTGGAATCTCTTCGATATCTTCTCCTCTTGCGAACATTTGGTGGAGACCTGTGGCTATTGACACAACCGCGTCATAGATCTTTCCACTAGTAACCTGTAAAGGATTAAGAAGTACAAGCAAGTTCTAATTTTAAGTGAATATTAAAAACACTTTTTTATTTAGAAATTTTGAAATATTCAAATATTGTTGTTGTTGTTAGTGGAATGAGCAGTCGGCAGGATATTTGTCTTCCGACGACGTTTCGAAGGTGCTTCGATATTCTTCCTCACTTAGGTGTTTGAATGTAAGGTTCAAGATTGGCTTCCAATAATCTGTTTCAGCAAAAATACTGTGCTTTCAGAAACACGATTTGAGTCCAGTTTTTTGGTGAAATCATAGATTACGAACTAAGACTTGAGCATAAGTAGAATATGAAACAATTTATAATATGTTGCAAACCTTCGTAAGATATTATCCATCTGAAATACTCTCCAAAATCAAATCTAAGGCAGACTTCAAAACACTGAACTGTCACAGAAAAAACTTAAAGCAAATCGTATAGATAAAAGTTGAAAAAAACCATTCATTGTGCTTTTAGGACTAATCAACTAACGCGTATACTTGGTCCGTATTGCTATAACTGTTACTGCTGCTGCTGCTGTTGTTGTTGTTGTTGTTATTAGTAGGAGTTATTGTTCTTGCTGCTATTACTGTTACCATCACTATTTCTATTACTATTGATATTGCTGTTACTAATACTGTTGTTGTTACTGTTACTGTTACCATCACTATTGCTCTTACTATCGTTGTTGCTGTTACTCAGTTACTGTGTGCTATTGTTGTTGTTACTGTTGCTGTGATGGTACAGGTTGGTTTGTAGGGTGTATTGAATTTACAAAAAAAGTGTTAAAACTTCGTACACTTAGCGATTTATGGCCTTTTGCTTTCCATCGGCTTAAAACCTCACTGGAAAGTGTTCCTTTAGAAAATGCAGGTCGAGTCCCAAGTATTCCGTAGAAGTCTGATAATTTGAAGTCCCCTTGGACCTGATTCCACTCCTGTTGGATTGAGAACAACATTAACTTGAAGAACAATGCGTCAAGAACTTTGCTAAGAGTATGAGCGGTGAATTGCACGAACCATTGCACTCAGTACACTCTGTATGTTAAAATAGTAAATGGAGACATTATGGGATGCGTTTGCTCACAAAACGTAAAACAGTGTGTAACTTCATAAGAAATTTAGTTACGACCAAATTCTTTGTGTGCTAATGCATTTGAAAGAACCTTCTTTCTACAGTAAAAGCTTTGAACTGATACCCATACAAAAACTCACAATGTTCGTTGAGCCATCCGTTACAATCCATGCCCAATTCTTCAACATGCCTTTCTGAGCAGCTTGCTTGAGAATCATAACCGTAAACCGCGCATGCGTGTTCAACACAACAACTCTTGATTGTGTCTTTTGAATATTCTCCAGTTGATGATCAACGTCGAGCGCTGCTGGGTCATTCACAATATCAAAATGTTCACTTGCTACAACCCTCCAGCCTCTCCTGTTTGCGATGTCTTTTAATGCAAGGAGACCGTTGATTCCTAGAGGTTGAAACACGAAGTTAACAACTTCAGATAAAGAAAGAGACACAGTAAACCGCTGGATCCTCTTTTCAAGAATGGAGCCTTAATGAATTCAAAGTTTACAAAACCATTGGTTTTAATTTACTGTTATTTTTATAAAACGCAAACAACTTGTATTTGAGTAATTGTTAATGGTATTTTTTCAGACTTAGTTTTTTGGAAGTACCTCAAGGATCTGTCCTAGAATACTTACTTTTCTAAAATTTATGTTGATGACGTTGTACATGCATCATTTTTTAGAAACAAACATCAATAAGCGACCATCAAAAATAGTCAAGAAGGCGGCTGTTTCTACCAGATTTGATGTAATGGCTGCACTATCGGTCACAATATTGTGAAAACGAGGGAAACGATCGGAAAGAAAGCGCGCTATCTTGAACAAACCTTAGATTTTGAAAGAGGTTTTCTCGGACTTGTTTAGAATTTATGCAGAAAAAACCGAACTAGTAGCACAAAAAAGAGATCATAGATAGTTTCGGGAAGTTTTAAGACTAACTCCTGAATATTTTACTATTAGAATACTCCAGAATATTGATGTCGTACACGCTTGGTATTGTCTGTAAAAGACAGACGAGTTCTTCTTTTTCCACTGACCATGTTGTGTACTGATGTGTCATTTTGATTTAAAACATTTCATAAAGAGATTGAAAACTGTTTATCATTGGTAGTTGCGAAGACTCAGTTGCATGTTGTCTCGTGCTCACCGCAACCACGTGCGAGGAGAAGCAATTACTTGCAATTTTTTACGGTTAGATCCGCGCAACTTTCATTTCTTGCGAAAAAAAACTGCATCCAGGTCACCGCACACGGTGAAATCAAGATGCAATTAGATGCAATTTTGATAGCATGCTACAAAAATATACTGCACGTTGTCGTAAAGGTGTGCGGTGGCTTTAATAGACCTACTTAATCATGTCGTTGAACAGGCAACAACTAAGCATAAAATATCTTGGGTTAATTATTGACAGCAATCTATCTTGGCATGATCACATTGTTGTATAATTAACAAAAGCATCAATAATACAAAAAAGTCAAATGCTGTTTGGAGACAAAAGCAAAAAAGCGACACACTAAAGACGAACGCGTTCTTTCTCACCGTAGTCATCTTTAGAGTTCATCAACGCCATCTGCGTCCAGTTGTAGTAATTAATCAAGTCGGCTAACGCATGGCACTGCATCGTGTCTGGTGGGCTGAGACGCAACAGATACGGGAAGTATGCTGGTGTGAAGGAAAATGTTGGATCTGTTGCAACAGGTGCAATCTGGGGAATATGGAAACCGGCACAGAATGGCTGGGTGTACTTTACACCTGTTGACGTCATTGGTCCAATTATGGCCACCACGCCCTTTCTGGCTAAGTATAGTACTGGTAGAACAAAACAGAACGTGAACTTTGAATTTAGGAGACAAATTTTAGCAAAGTACAGCTTGAATTTGTGTAGTTTATGTCTTTCGATTGTGTAGTTTGTAGTTTGTTACAAAAAAGCAGGAAAAATACACTTCTATTTAACTGTGTGTAACTTTAAAGAAAACAGCATTAACTTGGGCAAATTAAAGTTATTGATTACCTCCCTTTTTCAATTCATAGGAAATGGTTTATTAAACTATCTATTTTTTCATTTTGCTAAATTGAATTTTCATGTGGATTGCCACTAACTTTAGATTTAAGTCAATAGGTGAAGGATGAATTCTGGGAAACTTGTTCCAACTGCTTGTGCTTACACGCTTGGATATTTGACGCCAGTCTTCCAAATTCATCAAGTATTAGTGTTAAGGTGGCGAACTACGAAACACAAAAACCTCAACTTGTTGCGCAACATTGCATGTTTTTGATCGGTGTTTCGCGTTTTTCACCTTGCTTGATCAACTTGGCGCGCAACAAAAACATTTGTTACAAGTTGAAGAAATACAGCGCGTTGATTGGCTGATTTGCTTTGTGTGTATCCAAGCCACAACAATGCGCGCCTCTGCAGTTATTTTGCTGGGTTTACTCGCCGACGATGAACCGAAAAATACAAAAACGCAAAAAGAGGGAGCCAACAAGGTATTTGATTTGTAGAAGAAAAGAGAGCGGAGAGGCGTTCCACCAGCTGGTGAAGGAAATAACGGTGAGGACAAGAAGTTCTACGATCAGTTCAACAGTTGTTTCCGACAACCTTATCCGTTCATTTGTTTTTAAAAAAAAACTATACAAAGTTTATAAACCTTTAGCTATTTTTAGCGCGCGCGCTCCCAAGCCGTTTGAAAACTGACTAAACTGGCGTGGACATTTAAATTTGTACAGCTAACCAATCAGTTGCGAGTATGAGCGAATTTGTTGCGTGACAAGTTGTGAGTTTGATAAAAATCGAGAAACTGAAAGCCAAAATTTGTTGCTCAAAGTAGACCCGCGCTCTACTTTTTGCAATAACTTTCTTTGACTTGCAACAAATGTTTTTGTTGCGCGCCAAGTTGGTCACGCGAAGAGAAAAACGCGAAATACCGACAAAAAACATGCAACGCAGCAACGTTGTGCGACTAGTTGAGGTTTTTTGTATCCCGTATTTCGCCGCCTTAATTAGTTACAAGAAACTATGTTTTATTAAAATATTTCAAGAAACAAAAAATGGTAAATTTTTGAATTTAAAACTTGTTTTAAAGAAAAATGAAACATTGTAAATCAATCCAACGGCAAATTTAGAAAGATTTTGTGATGGTCATGAAAGAGTTATAAATCACACTGAGAAATAAAAAGTTTTAATCATGGATGGCTCTGCGCCAAAGGATTTCTTGATATTCACATCTTCCAGCTACAGTTCAGTCGGTTCTCCGTTTTACTCCGCCTCGATTACCCAGTAATTTGTTAATTAGCCGTCGGTTCAAGGCAAATCAGAGACAGTAATAATATTTCGAATGAACTATAAAATGCATGGATGTATTTCGTCTTAATTTCTTGCAGCAAAGCCGGACTTCAGTTAATGCCATGCATGTAAGATTGTCGTTGCTATCAGCAAAAGCCTGGCAATAGAAGAGTGTTTCCTGAGAGAGCCAAAAAGAATAAATCAACTTTTAACTAAACGTTTATCCGAAACGGATACTTTTTCATCAATGGTTACATTTTTGTCAAACAGTATATAGAAGTTGACCAAAGAAGAACTAGTAGAAAACTTTGAATGGTAATTAAGATTATCAATTGCTACCATTTAGAGAACGTTCTGCTTTTCAGTAGCCGTTTACAGGCTATGAGTTTATAACAAATATGCAAAACACCTTACAGGTGGAGTTTGAAATCTAAACTTATCGACTCTTGTAGAATGATACTCATAGCTATCAGTGGAAATTCTCAGGACTGATCAAAGTGACTGTCTTCAGTGCTTACTACTGTCTGTGCCGACTAGCAATTATACGGTTACCTGCAGGCGAGAACCTACCAGACTGAATGTTTTTGAAAGCACTGAAGGCGTCAGTTTTGTTAACTAGAACTTTGAGTCGAATACCGGGTAAGAAACTGTTGTTATTATTAATTTCGGCGACCGCAAAACGTAACGCATCTTCATAATCAGCTGTTTTGGTTGTGAGAACAGCGCCTAGGAGAGAAAAACCATACAATCTGTTAGTTGTATTGCTCCATAGCAAGTTACATCTGATAAAGCTCGTAAAGTTCAACGAGTCAACTTACCAATTGTAAGATTTTTTGATAAAGCACCGTATACAAGATTTACAACAGCACAGGAGAGGAACAGAATTAGCGCCAAGAGAGGGAAAACCGACATATTGTTTCGTTTCATCTACTTTTGAGTATAGATTTAGGTTAGTGTTGTTTCTGCTGTAGGCTTGACAAACCTCATCTTAAATTTTCGGAAAGAACAACATGACAAAGAGAAGGTGACATTTATGCTAATGGTTAACTGATGATACAGAATTTAATTAAAGAAAGATGCAAGGGATAAAACTGAAGTTGAAAGAGATCCCCAGCCGATAATGGTAATAAATGAAATTTTCAACTAATGAGCTGTTCTTATTGCAAAGACGGCTCCCTCACCTTGTGAGTTTGTTTGTCGAAATAATTTAAATCTTAATCCGCGATAGTGTAAGTGGGATTTCGGAAAGATTACATTTGTTTTTCCCCAAATTAAAACTTAAATTCGATTACTTTTAACATTTCATTTGTTAAGCCTGTTCCTCATATTGAAAGGATCGAAAATGATGCTAATTCTTGTATTGTTATTGAAATTTAAGTATCTTTTTCTAACGTCAAATTTTAATTTCAACTCTAAAAACACATTTATACTCCATCCAGCTGCCTAGCAATATATGTAAAATGTAAATTACGCTGTAATACCGACATGAATTTTTTTCTAAAGAGCGCGCTTCATGTCCTAGAGAAGTCTTGTTTGTACTTATTACAATGAAGTGGTTAACAACGGTTGCACTATAAAACCCGCCAGTTACTTTAACATTGATTGTTAATTATTGTATATATCTTTCTCTGTTATGGATACAATAAGACGGCACTAATTCTTTACTGTTATTGATTCAAATAGAAAACAACGACAACCCCGAAAATCCTGTTGGTGTACGCAGTGAAAAAAATGCCATTTTAATCCGTTTTTTATTTTGCGTACTTTGTATGACTAAATTTCTTCTGCTTTTAGACAGATTACTCTTTCTAAAGTCTAAGAAACTCGACTTCTGGTTAGCATTTTACCAATCTAGATTTTTCCAACAAAAAAACTTGATGAACCTAGGGATGTGCGAGGCCCCAGGCTTGTTACATTCGGCGGTTCATTTGACTCACAATTAACCCAATATTCATCTGAAAAATACAGTTGTAACAGAAGTAATTGCTATATAACGAGCACGCTGATTGATCACAAGAACCTATTTTTTATTTAATTGTTCATGTTTTATTTTCAGTATGCAAACACGCAAGTCCCGACAACACTTGTGCTACATTCAGTATTCGCAGAGAAACTCGCTTTCACTTCCAACACTTGTATTAGTAAGAAACGAAAAAAAATCAGATAAATGAAAAAAAAAAATGGTGCTATAATCATCCGAGTTTTAAAGCAACCTCAACAATTAACATTTTCAATTCCGAAAGGAACAGAACTTTTGTCAATATGCAAAATTAAAAAAAAAAATCAAGCGGAAGGATCTACAGTCTAGGTTCATTTTCCTAAGTTTACTCTCACTTTCGCATAACGCTATAGAATTTATATATGAAAATCAATTGTCGAGAAAGTCTTACAAACTTGCCGGAGTGTTGTGGTTCAGAGAACAACTGCCAACCAGCAGAAACTAGATTCCAGGGTGTCGTTTATCACGGTTATTTCATTGTCCATGCAACTAGGCAACTGAATAAAATGGTTTTGCATCTAATTTCACTTGAGTTTTGGCGGTTTTTTTACTGAAAGAGTCACGGGAGAATACAGAGTAAGGCCCCCTTCAAGATCTGCTACCCGGGACCAATGGTTTTAAAACGTATCTCGTTCTTTCTTATAACCAACTTGCCGCTAAGTTACTTGCAAGTTATCAGTTTTGTAGTTTTTTTTTATCTTAAAGTGATTTTCAGTTCTACCGACCACTTAGTATAGACTCTTTTTCTGGTCGTTTGAATTAGTCTGTTAATATGGAATTTTCTGTAACAAAAGTTGTTTTACAAAGTGGTGTTGATGGCCCAAATTTTCAGATCTGAGGTCGCACCTCTGAGATGAGATACAATAAACACTCTTGTTTTTTGTTCTTTAAATTCAAACTTTTATTTGCTTAAATTACTACATTTTCACCAAACCTTTGTGTTGCAATTGCTATCTAGAGATGCTACGCAATGAATATCACTTTGAACACTGAACAAAGCAACCTACACTGTAGAAGATGGTCATTAGCTCTTCAAAAACTCATTTTAAACTTGCTCGTCATCAAACAATTTTACTGCCAATGATTATATGTCCCTTACAGTCGCTAAATAACAACGAAATATGTCTTAGGTGTGGGTCAAATGTCTCATTTTTCATGAGTCGAACTATACTGTAGTTCATGTTGACCCAAATTTATTTTTTCGAGTTCTCAAGGTCAAACGAACTTAGTAAGAAAAACCAAATAAGGACATGTTCTACCCGTCTCAAGCAGACAGATAGAACGTGTCAGTCGATCCATATAGAATCTGTCGAACTTAATTGGGGCAAATGACAAAGTTATCATGCACTTAAATGCTCAATTTAGTTCGACTCATAAAAAGTTTGATGTTTGTCCCAGGCCTTACACAGTAGTGATAGCTATTTAATTAATAAACGTCACAAGGAGCCAAGCACAATAATAAATACAACTAAATGAGCTCCATATTTTCTGAAACTTTACCAAATAAAGGAACTAAATTTACAGTATCAAAAAACAAAGGTTTGCTGTTGAATAGAATGCAGTTTGTAAAATTCAGTTACTATTGTAACAATTTACTATCTCGGCCTGTTTTCAAGCATTTCTCTTATGTTATCTTCATGCTCCTTTACGCTCTTCTGAAGATACTCTTTATTGGCCTGAAACAAGAAATGTTGGTCTTAAAACAACAACAACAACAACAACAACAACAACAATAATAATAATAATAATAAGCCCCTGATAAGGAAGCGACGTTTTAAGGACGAAAACACTGCAGAGCAGCAGTCTAGATATTGCAAATACATTCAAAGATGTGTGTTGAGTAACTGAACGTGTATTGAATATTGGAAGATGTATGTTAATGTAAGTTCTGAAAGACAGGAATTTTTATAGACACAAGATTGGGATTGATTAATTAATCAATGACACAAAAATAAAAGCTAAATAGTACTGTATTAATATTTAGGGCTTTTTAAAAGTTAATTTTGAACATTTTAAATTCAACCAATTTTAATCTTTTGATTTGTAGTTTTACAGTACTTAATGTTGATGTACATTTATATAGAAACACTGAAGCTTAGAGACATACGAATCATGAGGGGTTCTTGTTTGCCAATACAGGATTATCATTTATGAGACTAACTACTTATCATCAATGTGAACTAGAACACTTGTACTCTACCTCAATTTTTGTGATCTTCTCCTGATTTACTGAAATCTTCTCTGCAAGTCTATCTCTTATAGCTGGAGCTGGTTCTAAAACAAACCTACAACAGACAATTTCTGATTAAGTTATCACCTGTTTAATTACCAGTAATAAATGAACTAGTTGTGAACTTACTTAAAACAACTTTACATTGCAAAGCAAAATCATTTCTTAAGCCTTGTGGCCAACCAGACCAGCATCTACCCTATATCTACATTGCTCTACCCACAGTTTTAAGCAAATGAGAGACTTGGACTGATCCCTAGTGCAGGACAATAGCTTATTGCAGCAACCATTTATACAGCTAAGTCAACTGGAAGTTACACCTGGAGGAAATGTCTTGCTCAAGGAGACAATACATTTGTATGGCAAGGATGCAAGCTGAAGCCCTGGCCAAACACATCAAATACACTAAGCAAGTTTGTGAATCATTTCCTTTACATGCATTGACTGCCCAACCAACAAATTTCCAATAATTGTTTTTTTTTCCTACAAGTTAAGCTTCTAGCTTGTACAGTGAAATAAATTTGTTGTTTTTTGGCTTAAATACTTGGTGAATTTCTTTCAAAATATACTTCTGAATCATGACATAGCAATAGTTAACAATAACCATTTTGGTATGAAACTTAAGCAAACAAATAATTATTTACAAAATAACGTTCAGCATTTTCTGCAACAAATCTTTAAAACCATTGATTGCAACCCTTTTTATCCACAAACCAATGGAACCAAGGTTTAAGACTTAAAACAAAGGCAGTCAAATTTATTTATCACTTCGGCAACTTTAGCACCTAAGCCTTCAGTTAAGACGTGCAAGATGATCTAGAAATATATGCTGTCACTGTGAATGTCAAAGTGCAAAAATTTACATGTAACTTGTAACAAAGTGACCAGTGATTTTAGTAAAAATCTGATTCTGGTTTGAAAATACAACCAGTCAACATTACAGTCACCAGGACTGTTGACATTCTACAACTAATGTAAGATACAAGTGTGTTTAGTGTGCTGCAAACTTCTTTAAACCCACGTTTCATTCAATCCTACCAAATTTCTGATAACTACAGCATTCAAGCAGTAATGCAAGTGTACAACAAGCTATCAACACACATTAATAAACTTCATTTTCTTGGATTTCAATGCAAGTGATTTTGTCAACATTCAAAGACATTAGAAGTACAAGCTTGACTTTTATGCAAAAATCCTGACAAAGTTTTGAGAGAGTCAAGTAAAGTCTTTTGTTTGCCGTGCTTAAAACCTAATTTGGTTTTAGTGTGTTACCCTTGGACAGTGCTGGATAGCAAGGATGGAAGGATCTACGAACAACAATCCTCACAGATAGAGTGTAAAAGGAGGCAGAATCATATGGTCCAGATATATGTTATTTGATAATAATAATAATAAAAAAGATATTTACTGAGGAAGCCCCAGTCACTCTCTGGTGGTTTTCATGGGGTCCTCTGGGTCTAAATTAAATTTTTTTTAAAACTAAATATAAACCAGATACAATAAAATCATGAATAAAACCAGATATGTTAAAAACTTATGAAAGATAGTTAAGTAGATTAGTTTTAAAATTTGAAAACTTAGTACTACTGTCTATGTTAAAAGTTAATTTGTTGAATAATTCATCTAAAAAAAAGGTAATGCGGTTTTTTTTTTCCCCAATTAGTTTTGCAAGCAGGAAGGTTGAATTTTTGGTAGCTCTGGGTGTTGTAGGAGTGGCAATCTTGTCTTTGGGTCAGAGGAAAGTTTAGATAAACTTGAAGTATATATGATAAATGAATTATCGTCGCCGTGAGATCATGAGAAAAGCTGACGTTTCGAGCGTTAGCCCTTCGTCTGAACATCTAAAACATCTTAGAAAATCAAGGCCTTATATAGGTAGTGATTGAATACAATTATGCTGTCAGAACCAAGGCGATTGGTGAAAACAGGATAATAGAAACTCAAAAGTGAAAACCAATTAAAATCAGGCGAATGAAAAG
>JAOBRD020103502.1:0-10223 GCA_027575215.2 Hydrozoanthus sils | reverse complement strand
GTTCATGTAAAAATATATAGGGGTTGGGGGGGGGTTACCCGAAAATTCTTACCCGTAAAAAAATGAGTGGTCCCTAAATATATACAAGCATCATACTATAATGTTGTCACATCATGATCAGTGTAAGAAACAATCAAACTTTATTCTGTTATTCTATTAAATAGTATTTCATATGTATTTCGTTACACTAAAAAAACATATCATCAAGGAAAAAACAGATTATCATTATTTGATGCACTTATTTAGCGTTCACGTTCTAAAACAAAACATTTGAACACTTGTTTGTAGAAAGTCAGTGAATTGAGCCATTGTTAGTTTAACCCGGCTTGGCTTACATGCTTTTTAACGAATTGCATGATGTCAACACAACTAAGGAAACCGGCGTCAAACAACGCTCTTAACTCTCAACAACCATGTACAATTCCCATTGAAAAAGAACCATCAAAGTGCTGTAATCACAAGCCTCAATTTTCATACAAAGAACAGAAAACAATAGCGTAACCGTCAAAGTTTGACCTTTCTCCAACATCATCTAGTCTCTCTCACTTCAGTTCTAACCTCCCACCCTGAACGCACTTCCCTTATTTCCATTTATTCTAGTAGTACGATAAGTCAGATCTGAATTAATGACATAACACGAACGAAATATAAAACCGCCGGCTAAGTGAAAATCATCTGACGGCTCATTGAGTAGCGTCCGTTGAGAGTTTTCAAGGATTGTACGTCGTGGATATCGTTTGATGACGTTATTTTTGACCATGTCACCATAACGCAATGCATAGTTGCGAATGATAAGTTGAAAGAAAGGACAATTCTGCGGAAAATCGTGCATGTAAGTACCTATACAGATTTTTAAAATGCTTCGAAGTAAATTTGTTCAGTGGCTTGGCCAATCCTATCTAACGGTTAGTAACTAGCATTAAATAACAATTCGGTGAAAGTTATGGTAGCTAGCTATAGCATTTGTCACGAATAGTAAAAGTCAATTCGGACGTAATTGGGTGAAAATAACGGACACTAATATTTGTAATAGTAGCTGCTACACCATGAATCATTCACTAATATACTGCATGATATCTTATCTTAGCGCCCGTGAGTTGACGTACGCAATAACTGGGAAGAATTACGCGGAAAATTACTTTTTGAAAGATTTGAAACTCAATTGACGAGTTTTAACTCATTATGATTTAAATAGAAATTGCATCTTACAAAAGTCGGTTCAGGGAGGTTTGGGCAACGCCGTACGAACGTGTTATTAAATGAAAATCAACCGGCGAAAGGACATCTAACGGTCCAATTTAGAGACGGAAAAAAACAGTTTAGAAAACGGTTTGACCTGATGCCGGCCTACTTGGGGAGAGGAGGGGGCTATCGCCAGGCTAATACCGGTTACATCATCTCACTTGTTTTATAGCTGTCATTCTTCTACTTAGAATATGGCGTCATATCTAACTAGGCGGGGCTTATCCTGCACAGCAGCATCGCCTGTTCCAGAAATCTCACTCTTTTATACTGCTCTCAATTCTTTTGTTAAGTTGATTTTTGTGGAAGCCTGAACTGTAGACGCTGCCTGATTTTCCAGCCGCATTTCAATCGATAGTCAAAAAAAATATCAGACAATTGTACGAATCGTTTTTATCTTTATTTAAGCAATAATGTGGCAACTTGTATATCAATTTATAGAAAAGTACTAAAGCAAGTCGTACGAGCAAAACACATTTATATCCACTGCCTCTGGCAAAATAAGGGCAGTTTCAGATGATTCGAGAATGAAAGTCTGAGCACAATCAGCTCCTGCTTCTCAATTGCTTCTTAAATACTGAGCAAATGTAAACACCTTACTAAATATATTCCTACACCGCAAGCAAAACATCTGAGGGCGAAATCCAAAGTGAAAAACAAATATTAAAAATAGATGTTGAAGCTGATTGCCATATCATATGGAGGAACCACCTCGGGACCTTGGAAAGATTTTGAAGTACTGAGTTTGTTACCCATACTTAGAAATATAAGCTTTCGTACACTTTGACTTCACACAGAGAAAGTATACGTCCACTGCCTTTAAGATGGACACTGACATATCTTCCTTTCATTGGGCCGTAACAAATTACTCCACCGTACGCCAGACCGATAAAATCCAGGCCACCATGACAAATCGGGTTGAGAAGTGAGTTGCTGTTTGAACCTGAAAGCAACAAGGGAATGTATTTTCCTTGTAAGCTTTTGTATCACCAAAGGCAAAAATTGTATGGTGTGTCTTTTTTTGGCCCAGCTCGACAAAACTGACAATTTTATCACCACTAAAGCTGTATAAATAAATAAGTAAAAACAAACGCGAGCAACTTCCTGCAACGTTTCGACATCGCATAAATATTATAGAATACTGTTCTATAGCAGCAAAAATCGAATACGTTCTGTCATCAAAAGAGTTTTCGGTTTATAGTATACAGTTAGGCAAAACAGACAAAAACAACACATAAGAATATAGAGTAAGAATTGTCGGTGTAAAAGGTTTGCTCGCACCGGCAGCGTAAAACTGAACGTTAATCGTGGTTGATAGATCTTTTTTCTACGACGGGTGTTGCTAAAACCGGGAACGGGGCAGTGGGAACAAGGAACGGGGAACGGTAAAACGGGGAACAGGGGGTTCTTGGTGTAGAGGCCCCAAGCGTAATAACTGGCTCCAAGCGTAACAATGGCTCCAAGCGTAATAAGAGTGGTTCCAAGCGTAAAAAGGGTGGCTCCAATTGTAATAACTAAAACAACTTAGTAAAATTGTTCATGAATTCAATCTAGGTCTTAATCATGTTGTCACGTGACGTCACCAAACCTTTCATGTTAAATATCTCAGAATTTGAAATCTGTCGGTCTACCAAACTTACCTGTTAGAAGTTGTACAAATGCCACGGTGTAAAATGCGTTACAGTTAAAACAACTTGTTTTTTGATTCCTGCTTTCTGCTTAGAGCAATCGACTGGATTTTTGTCGACAATAAGCTATTTGGGTGTCAAAGCGAGTGGATAGCACGTACGAGTTAGCTGATCGACCGTCCGACAGTTTTCAATTCCCGAGATGATGACGTCACGTCGTTACGGCCTAAATTTGTTTCATGAAAAACTTTATTAAGTTTGCTAGTTTTGAAACGTAAAGTCTTAATTTCTTTGATATTCGTAACTTTATCTAGAATTAGCAATTTAATTAGTTGTTCTCGAGCATCCTTTAAAGCAAGCCAATTTTCAACCAGTACGCATTTTGGTGTGTGCACCGTCCCGTTACAGGATTTACGAAGTACGTTCAATCATGTTTTCACTAAGTATAATAGTTAGTTTTCCCGTTAGAAAGTCAGTTTTAATGCGGATCGCTACACAGATTTATTGTTAGAAAAGTTTGGGCAGTATTTCGTCTACCCACGTTAGTTCTCAAGTTTTCGTATTTTTATTGTAGTTTCAGTTCGAACCGATTCCGTACCGATTACGTACCAATTAACTACCGATTCACTTCGAATTGTTGACTCGTCTATCAGTTCCTTTGGTATTGAATGATCAGCATTAAGCAGAACATTGTGAAGTATTGTTGTCTAGCTATATCTACTGGTGGTATGAAATGTTGAAACTCTGATCATCGCGTTCAATAATGTTCGTAATTGAATGTACTTCATTGGATCTCGTGTTTAAACAATTTCTGTCCTGTTAAGCTACAGTAACTGTACGGAGATTTTGCCAGAATTACAAAAATCAACATGCAGTCATCTACTGGTTTCTAAGCTTTTAAATGACATATTTCAAATTTGAGAGAAAAAAGTGAAATATTTTGTGACATTATTACATTGTGTGTATCTATTAAAGTCTCAAGTAATTTGCAATCCAAAAAGGCCCGGACTTGTTCAGTGACCGGTGACCCCTATCAAGGGTTAAGTTTTTTAATCTCTGCATGCTAACTAAATGTTACTTTTCGATCCGTCAACTTTTTACTCAGCATGGAAATAGGTGCAGAGTTAACATCATTGTTTGTATGGTAGGAATTGTGAGTGCTCTGACGGTGTAAGCAAAGAAAAATTTAATTATAAAGATATTTATAACCGTTTGATTTCTTCTTAAACCAATCTTCTTTCGAACAATCTTGGCAACAACGAAAGTGCAAAAGCTGGCTTGAAATAAATTTAGAACTAAAAGTAGAGCATTTTTCAATGGAAATCAGCAAATTTTAGAGATTCGAGAGATAAACAGTGCATTAATTTTTTCATATAAAAAATTCCTAAATAAAAATAATTTATGTTTAACATATTTTAACTGATACAGAAATGGAAGCATTATACTCACAGAAATGACAAGTCAGTAGTCCATTGAACTGACAGTCACTAAGTGTTCATTAATATTTTGCAACTCTTGTTTGAAAATGCTTGACATGGATTGAACATCGTCCTTGACTCTTGAGTCATACGTATTTCACTTTTCATGTTAAACCTTAATACTTTTCAGACTGTTATTTTAAACCTCTCATACAGATTCCTTGTCAAGCATTAACAGTGACACCGGTTGCCCATGTCAGGATCTTCGTAAATTAATATGTAAAAAGAAGTTTAGCTTTTTATAATTTTGTTATTAGTCAATCCATTTAACATTTAAATTTCACAAATTCTCCGTATTTAACAGGGTACATACAGAGTGAATTATAACACTTTTTTTCTTATTCTTAATGAACGTCAGATAAAAAATTTTTTTAACCAATGACACTGAAGTTATGCTGCCCAAATATGTTTCAAACACATTGAAAATACTATTAAATAAAACCATTGACAACATGAAAATTACTTTAATGCATTATCATATTCATGCAATGTCTTCATTAAAACCATGCCACAAATACATTAGTCCTTTTTTGGAATATCACTTCTTGGAAGCTGCCATCTTGTAAATACTACAAGTGCTTTGGCTATCTGCGCCCTGTAAACCATGAAGAAAGTATGTGCACTAACAGCCACCAAACTTTTATATTCTGAGATTCTCAGAAGAGGCTGATGACTGACAAAACTACTCTGAGGCATAATGTCCTAATTAGCTAATTTTACATTATTCTTGCATATTTGTGTAATGGCAGAGTCGAAAAATTGGTAAGACTAAACAAGTTTGAAACCATTGATTTTTTAAAAAAATGATAACTTACCCATAAAACTCTTAAATTTCTAAATGGTTGGGAAGCAGTACTAAACTGGTTGTAAAAACATTAATAAAAACGTTTTTAGTCTTAAAAGACTGTTTTAATATATTTTGGAACATTGCAGGCCATAGTCAGAAAAGAATCAAGCAATAATCAGTTTGCTTATAAATAGAGAAAAAAAAGAGTATCTATTAAACATTAGAACGTTATATGAAGCTTAGTAAAGTCTAAACATGGACAAGAAAGTCTTGAAGTGAATGCTACAAACAAAAGCAGAGCAACTGGGCAACACCGCATGATTTTATTCTGAAGATGGCGTGGGATGTACTGAAGCGTGTCAACAGTGTTAAATTTTCTCCTTTAAAGTTATTCTACTGGGAAATATATATAGTTGTTCAAATTTTTCCCTTTTTCAAAAGAAGATTGGTTTAAGAAAAACGCAAACGGTTAAAAATCTTTACAATTAAAAATTTTCTTTGCTTACACTATCAGAGCACTCACAATTCCTGAAATACAAAAAATGATGTTAACTCCGCACATAGTTCCAAAATGAGTAAAAAGTAAACAAACCGAAAACTAACATTTAGCAGGGATTAAAAATCTTAACCCTGGATAGGGTTAATCAGTCACTGAACAACTCCGGGTTACCTAAGACCTTAATGTATACACACAGTGTACACCTTTGGCTGTTCATTTACGCAAAATAAACATTCATTTACGCCAACAGTTGAAACTATACGGCGAATCGACATTCATTAGCGCTTTCATAAACTTCATTAACGCGAACGAACTTTCAATAACGCTATACCAACATTCGATAGCATCAACGGACGAACAATTGCACCTTTGATCAGTCAACAGTAACAAGTATACTTTCAACCTCGCGAAAAAAAATCTCAGCCAAAGTCAAAGAGCTGACACACACAGCAGGCGACGCCGTCTTGAAAAGTTTAAAATTATTTATCATCTTTGCTCTAGACCTCTCTCATCTATGGCATTTTTGGACGTTAGTTCCTAGTCTCCATGTTTCCCGTTTTTACCGTGCCTCGTTTCCCGTTCCCCGCTTTCCCAGTTTTAGTAACACCCTTTCTACGACACCTCATGTATGAGGCAAACCTAATTGTTAAACTATCTAAATTCATGATCTACAAATGATCATGATCAACTTTTTTTATTCCATTTATTCCAAATGGTTCTATATACCATGCACTAAAAAAGGTCTTGAAATTAAATGTTTTTGAAAGAACTTCTAGTCTTCATGTTTGCATGTGATACTACAGTGTATGTAAATAGAAAGTCGAAGGGGTTAACGGTGGTGTATGCGCGGTAATGCAATGACCCTGTAGGTGTCAAAATAACTACACTTTCTAAGAGTCGAAATTATACCGCTGTAAGAGTCGTTATTTGAAGGGTCAAATTAATGACTCTTTTCAAGGGGTATCTTGGGGTCAAGATGACTCTTATAGATTTACAGTCCGGGTACAGATGTTAATTTCGATGTGCATTTCTTCAATATGCTGAAGTTTCTCACTAGAGCTGATGTGGTTAGTCAAACTGACTTGTAAACGGTGTCTGCAGATAGCTGAATAATCTACACGTGCTCCTCCGTTTTTGAAGTTAATGGCAAGCTGTATAACCGATAAAGTTCGCACCACACGAACACCTTTCTAAAGTCAAGACTCAATAAATTAAACCAAACAAATTACTATCCTAAATAAACTCCTTTTAAATATTTTTGCGATATAGTGGACGACTTACCAACGCGAATGTCGAAGTTTCTCAGTCGTTTAAAACAGCAATCTGAACGGCTAAAGATGTCCACTCTTCTAACAGTTTGATTCAGTGATTGCAGATCTACGCGCCACCAAGGGCTCAAGAGTTTGCAAAGTAGTTTCCATTTATGTTACCATCGTTGGCCCGGGATGCAACGGCCGAATAATGAGTAGAAGACTGGACTGCAGATTTGTTGAGAGCAAGGTTCACAGAACCTGTAACATATCAACGAAAAAATTCGCCTTTGTTCTCGTCCTTTCTATAAAGAATAATTAATTCTTTCTCACATTTCTTCCGTGTGATGTTAATCTGTTATGGTTATTTTATAAAGATTTACTTTGATTCTTTTTAGTTACTTTCATAAAACGATACTTTTTTTGCGAAGATTTAACTGATTGTAAATTTAAAGCTTCTTGCATCTTAAATCAAACAAAAGCGTTTCTTACCATGCACTGCCCAAATTCCTGCGAAAAAAAAATACTGATGCAATTAACATGACGGATTAGCTTTATAATCTCAAGTCAACATAAAGTTTTGGTTCTAAGTTTTTTGTGTCTTGAGAAAACAGTTTTCGTTTTTCTTATCAAAAGTTTTTTCTTTAACCATTCTTGTGATGATATCAAAACTACCATCATTACAGAGGAGTTTCGAACCCCCGGGGAGGGGAGATTACTCCTTATATTGGGGTGATACGTATGACCTTCTTACTTTTAGGGGTTAAAAGTGTCAGTCCAGTCTTTTTTAAGGGTTGTTAAGGAAAACCCTGTTTTAAACCAAAAGCCTGGTATGTTTTAGGGTTAAAAAGCGCAACGCTGTTAGACTGCTTGCAGTCTCTTGTTTTAGCAAACGTGCGTACGGAATAACAAGTTAAGCCAAAAGTCCTTTGGCGAACATCCTATTACGCGAACAGCTTTTTTTTTACGGCATTTCACGTTAAGGGCAACACCAGGGGACTTAGCGCCGATCTGGCTGCTAGCTATCCGGGCAACAATGTCACTTTTCAATTCATATTCTTTTTGGGTAACTTTTAAACCGAAAGGAAGTTTTACGGTGGAAAATGTTTATGCCATGAGAGTTTTTTGGGTTTTTTAGAACTTTTTCGATGGTTATCCCCCCCCCCCTGCCCTCCGGTTTCTCAACTTAACCGAAGGGCAACGCTTTCGAATTGCCTCAAGTTTTACATGAACATACACGCGCAGTCGGGCATATAAAATTTAATTAACAGTCACACGTAAACGAATATTTACATTTAATACACGTACATTAACGTACTTACTTACCCATACACATGTACACACACAAAAACTAAATACACTTACACTTGTACTTATATGCTTGCCAACTTACAACTTACACATATACACGTACACACACAAACACATACATGACTTACAAACGAACAACGTTGGAAATAATTGACAATACCATTTGAACAACCAAATGTCTCTCTGGGAACATGACAACAAAAATATTATTTATTGAATTAAGTATTTAGTTCTTCTCGTTTAAAGAAAGAAAATGAAAAAGATATTACCGGACAGGGGAAGGAAAATTAAAAATTGAATGAAAGTCTGCATCCTCCGCGCAATGAGCTGAAACTTAAGAAAAATATACATATTTATATAAAATTTATAAAAATCATATTAGAATCACACCCGGGCTTTAACCGGGCTCCTGCAACATGGTAAATATATATAGCATTTTACTAGGTAGGTTTGCCAATGAGTCGATTAACACATTAATGCTGTGTATGAATGTTTCATACCTTGGAATTCAAAGCTTAAGACTGGTTTTATTTACTCAGCTTACCTCAACGAAAAATCTTCACTCAAAGTTCAATAAGCAGTAGTTAACTGAGAATTGTGAAATCACCTTAAAGGAACTGATATTTATAAGAAAACAGCAAGTCATTAGCGATGAACGCTTGTTTCTCATCTCATACAAACCACTGATTAATCTACATTATGTCACAAAAATAAACTTAACTGCACGCACTCTAATATCGGTCTGTAATTGCTGATAATAAGGGACAGATTATCGGATTAAAAGAGGAGAAGTGAACAACTTTGTCGCATCTTTCTAAATCTGTTGTGCCATGCTTCACCAGAATAATCATCTATTATATTGCACGTTGTCTTGTTAGTCTCTCTGCTCACAATGTCTCAACAGTACCATGTTGGTGACTTGTTCGGTTTACCATTTACGTATCATATTAATTCAACATCCGTATACCGGCTAACTTAGTCTAAATAATTCTAATATAGAATAGAGCCTCAACGAAAAAAAATAGATTTAAACTTAAGCAAAAGAAAAGGCTATTTGTAACAAGCTAGTTTTTGATCAACTTTGTACTGTTGAGCTCAACAGAGCCGGAGCGCAATCTAGATTGTTGCTCGCGGGCTAAATCCTGCTGCTGCCTTCCATTATGCGATTTTCGTCATATCGTTCTTTTGTTCAAACAATTAAATGTTGCGATAACTCAAAAGAAATTACCAACCGTAAATGTGTGTCTTACCGGCCTTATTAGTCAAAACATTTCTAGTATAGAACAGATCCTAATCGATGAAAGAATTAGATGGAGATCGACCTAGGGACTGATCTCTTTATTAAAGCAATTAAACGGAATAAAGTATATCTTTATAAAATAATGATAACAGAATAACTATATACGGAAGAAATGTGATTGAGAAGGAATTAATCATTCCATGCTTGTCGTAAGAACGAGAACAAACACGAATATTTTCATGGGTGTTACATTGCTCTCAACAAGACTGCCTCCTCTACTCATTACGAGGCTAGTGGCGTCCCGGGCCAACGATGGTAATACAAATGGACACTTCTGGGGAGACTCTTGTTCCCACACGCTAGAACGATTAAGACCTTGGTGGTGCGTAGAACTGCAATCAAACCAGACTGTAATTAACTTATAGTATGGGTAACGATGACCCAATACAACAAACTATGATTAACTTCTAGTATGGATAATGATGACCCAATACAACAAGCTATGATTAACTTCTAGTATGGATAATGGTGACCCAATACAACAAGAAATGCTTAACTTCTAGTATGGATAATGATGACCCAATACAACAAACTATGATTAAATTCTAGTAGGGGTAATGATGACCCAATGCAACAAGCTATGGTTCTAGTATGGGTAATGATAACCCTACGAACAAGCGATGATTAACTTCTAGTATCGGTATTAATAATGTTAAATGTGTTATTCCGTCGCTCTGAAAGCAGAAACCGGTCGGATATGCTCAAAAATCATCTTCTCGAACACCTGG
>JAOBRD020103397.1:0-10224 GCA_027575215.2 Hydrozoanthus sils | reverse complement strand
ATCTCGAGAACCATAAAAGGTTTTGGACAAAATTCTTTTCACTGCTATTCCTCATTTAGCAAGGTCTATCCACTGAAATGTTAAAATTTTTCTATTCTTATGCACTTTAATGGAAACCATTTACATCCAAAGGGGACGGATTTGCAGGCAATTTTAAAAAAATGTAAATTTGTCAGAACCATTAGTGACGTTATTAGTGAAAAACATCTCGAGAACCATAAAAGGTTTGTACAAAATTCTTTTCACTGCTATTCCTCATTTAGCAAGGTCTATCGACTGAAGTGTTAAAAGTTTTCTGTTCTTATGCACTTTAATGGAAACCTCTCCAAATTTTTATGACATTAGGTATACCAAAGACCCATGGTTGTGGACACTGAATTGGTCTGTGCAAGATGTTCGAGTTAAGAAAGTTAAGCCGCCAAAGAAAAGCCAAGTTTCCAATAAAGCTGATAGTAAACAGAAGAAAGCAACAAAGGTTTCAAGGAAAGTGAAAAAAGACGAAAAAATGGAAGACCAAGACGCGAAAGGACAACAAGAATCAGTGAATATTGACGACACTGAGAAAGAGATCAACAGTTATAAAGTAAGTATACTGTCTTTTTAAATATTGTTCGATGACGTACTTTTTCCAGCTAGTTTCTGACTCACATTCTGTAAATGGTTGTGTTGAGTGACACAATATATATGTTGTGTTGTATTTCGCCATTTCAAAATTTCTACCGGCAGATACATGATCTTTCATTCTTTTTATTTTTCTCAACCATAGTATTTAAATGATTTTTGTTAACTCGATGATATAAATTAGCACATTTGTGATTTGTATTTCTCATCAGTATCGTCCTCCGCACAGTCGGCCTATACTAGCTAAGCTATTTGCCAACTGTGCGGTAAATTAGATTTTATAATCTCAGAAAAATAATGTACTCAGTTATTGTTGTTTTGTTGATCGGTTTAATTCCACCAGGCAGCACACAAATCCTCCACCAACAAATGGAATGAAGAGGAAATCCCTCTGGAGCCTGAAGGAGGTGAATACAAGAGAAACAACCCTCTGGCGGTTATCCCGTCTGCAGAGGACATCATGTACAAGAGAAGACAACACATGCCAGGATATCCTAAGTAAGTCGTAAACTTAACACTTATTCTATTTCAACTGAGGTGGATAGATATTCACTAAGCCACTATCCACCGAAATTGAACTAGAATTAACGGTTTAGTATATACCAGCAAGGCAACTTGTCTATAGAAATTTCCTTTCAAGAAAACGAAAGATTTTTGAGAAAAGAAAGACACTTTTATTACTTGAATCACTGAGCGTGGCGAGATTCGTGCGTAATCAACATAACATTCGTAACAAACGTGTTTTGACAGTTGGTCAACTACAAAATGTCGCAAATTACGTAAAACAGAAATTATTTAGGCTGTCTTAAACAACTCATGTTTTTATAGCAAACTTTTTAAATGTCGTGATCCGAAACAAACGCTAAGTGACTACTTCCGTCTGCCATTTTGTTTGGATGTCATTATCTACTATTTCGGAGTTAAATATTGTCTCACATCTACTATTTCTAAACCAATCAAATCGCGCGTAGCCGAGCTGATATATATTTAATATGTATGTTTGGTTTTTTTATTATTTACCGGTACAGCCCACCCCTCTTGAATGAAGATTATTAATGGCTAAAACCAATGGTTTAACGTCCATTTGTCTCGAAATTTTGGGACAAAAAGTTATAAAAAAGAAGAACCAATAATTGACACATCAGTTTTTTCCAGAACACTTCACAGTGGGGAACAAAAGTTTATTCTAAAGCTGTACGAGGTATTTTTCAGTTGGTAAGATCTCTGAATGCCAAATGTGGGGCACCCAGCCTTGTTGTGGGCTGAACATTTGTGAGGCCTTCTTTCGTCACACTGTCCGTGAACAGGAACGTTTAGCCGTTGGTCCAGACTCTCGTGTTCTAACTAGTGACTTAAAAGAACCCACAGACTGATCAGCTGGAGCAGGGATTCAACTCGGTGCTGTGGTCTGCCCTTTAATATACAGGGCCTCTTTGGATAATAGGCTCCGGACTGAAAGGGGCCACCCTGTCTAACTAAAGTTTCATTCATTCAAATCTGTGACCTTATCTCACAGATTTGATAACTCACCGATGCATTAAAGGTAGACAGTTATGTTTCTGAAAAACTAGCATCCAGGTGATCATTTAATAAGTCCCTAGAGAACAGGTTTTAGATTTAGCAGAGCTTAGGTGAAGGATGAACTAAGTGAAGACGAATTGAGGCTAATGCAGACACTTAGTGAGCCAAACTCTGGACCTGGAAGTGTTATGGACGAAGTAGTCAAGTTCTATTGAGATAGTTTGATTGTCTGATGGAGTTTCTGGCAGGAGTAAAATCTCAGTTACTGAAATATATATGAAAAGAAAAACCCATGTTTAAATACACTTTTGACACTTGTTTAAGTTATAAGACAACAGCACTTACTGTTTTATTACCTTTCGTGACTCAAAGAAAGCTCTGTGGTTCAAAAAAGTACGAGAGCCAGGCCGCAGGTAACAGAAGCATCCTTGTATTTCAAACTGCAACGCTATTTCTTTTCAAAATCAATTACAAGAGACGGCGCGTTGTAAAACCCCATAGGCATTTTGCTAAATTGATATTGTATGTTTGTTTTCCTGCTTTAGATGGTACAGGAATCTTTGTATGAAAATCACCTCGGAAGATTACCATCCTGGACCTGTCTTGCTAACACCTAGCTGTCAAATTGCGCCTCTGTTATTAAGAATGACGTGGGATGGATTTCCTCTCCACTACAGCAAGAAGCACGGCTGGGGATATCTTGTGCCAGGACGGACAGATAATCTTGTGCGCTATGAGCAGGAATGGCTTGAAGGAACCAATGAGGAAAATAAGATCGAGTCAGACAATCCAGAGAATCCATTTCCTACCAAGTATGCAGTTGCATTTTTGTTACTGTTGCCCGTATGGTGTTTATTCTTTTTATCTGTTTTCATCTTTCATTTCCCTTATCGCAATGAACTCATCCTTAGAAACAAGGCTAGTACTTCAAAGTTCTTAAAAAGTGCTTAGACGTTGAATGAGTGCATCCGGACGAATTGTCCTACAAAAATTAAACCCTCCAAGTGGCCCATTAGTCTGGCGCTTATATCTGGTTTCCTTAGAGTAAGGCTGATGAAAGCGTTTGACTCTCCCTGAACAGGACACCTATTTATTGCAGGTTAGCCCCCAGCAGAACTGGTACGCATTTATACAGCTGAGTCGACTGGAACAAGTCGGGTAAAGTGTCTTGGTCAAGGTCACAACATAGTGGTCTGACTTGGGCTCGAACTCATGACCCTAGGATTATGAGTCGAGCACGCTAACCGCTCAGCCACTGTGCCGCCGATAATTTTGATACACAAACCAAGTAAATGGCCAAAAACACATACACATAGTAAAAGTTTTGCAATTTATAAAAACGCTTCATCTCCAAGTTCGAACACTTTAAAGAAGTATTTCTTCTGCTTCTTATATCTAAAAATAGTGGTTATGAAACAACCATCTCAATCTCTATGGAAACTCGTTATAGAGCTTTTCAAGACCTTTGGAACAAACACGAAAAGAACAAACAGTTTGATGACACCTTAGGAACGCTGACTGAGGATGATATTGAGTGGGTCCGTTCAATCACCAAGGACGAGTTTTGGATGGCCACTGAGGTTGCTGAGAATAAGCAGTTGAAGAAATCTATAACACAGCTTCTAAAACAGGTAAAGTAAAGATTTGAGTTTTGAATGAGTATTTCAACACGAATATATACAAGTGCACTTTCTAGCGTGCTGTTGGTGATGATGATGATGATGATGATGATGATGATGATGATGATGATGGTGTTTTATATTCAAAGGGACTCTGTAAATTTAAGGACAGACCACAGCCAGCACCGGGTCCAAACCCTACTCAAATCGATCAGTTTATAGGTAAAGACTAGACCAATGGCCTAACATCCCTGTCCACAGACGGGGACAAATTTTCTGACTTTTAAAGTATGGAAAGCTGGTTCATTTTTACTAGAAATGTCCCGCACAACTATTTCATCTAGTTCGAAATATAACCAACTACATAGCAGCTGTCGTCTCAACTGAGTGTTATACATTATCAAAATGGTGCAAAGTTCTACATTTTTGAGTACTCAGGGTCCAAATTAGCAGCGAGAATGATTACAGCTACTGTTTTCTCCTTTCTTCTGATTGAGTCCAGTTTCTTACAGTTTCTACGTTGTTTTAAAGATAATTGAGAAAATTGTGTCTACCTCTGGTACTTTTTAAATATAGGAAGCTGATGCGTTAAGGGATGAGAATTCTAATGGATGGATAAACAACCCAACACCCACCGTTAAACGCAGAAACGGTAAAAGTAAAAGCAAACCCGACTTTTATCATGGCGTTGGACCGTATAATGACGTTGACTTACCCGGTGTGTGGTTTTTTCGTATTCCTCACAAGGTAAGATTACCGAGTGCTCACTCTTCTCTAATCTACCGCACAATGTCCTGCTTGTAAGAGGCATAGCTCAGTTGGTTAGTGCGCGGCCTTGGGAGCAAGGGGTTTCCATTTTAGTCCGTGGTGACTGAGCTCTGTTTCAGGTTTTTCTTAGTAGGATAGCTGTAAGTCTGAATACCCGTAAAATGAAGCAGTCATAAAGGAAACAGGGTGTGACTTCAGCTGTCACGGAAACCAAAACTTTCAGAGAGCTGATGGAATCACCAGCGTTAAGCAACGTTATGTTTGTAAGTAGACCACTGTACGAGTGAAGACCAGGGCCCAATTGCTCAAAGGCGATTAACACTAACCTAGGGTTAGATTTCTAACCTACGTTCTTGTTTCCAGCCTTACAGCGGCTGATTTGAGTTGTAATTTTGGAATTCACAAGTTCTTTCTTTGGAAAATCTAAACAGTATTTTAAGAATGGTAAACCTTTCCTTAGACAAGAAATTACTGCTTGAATTTTGGTTTAAGCAGTAATTTCTTAATTTCTTTTCCTGCTAACTATGGATTATGTTTTCACCTCCTTTTTCTCCTACAAAATTTGCTCTTAAGCAAATTGACTAATATATAACTATTTTCCTCCCTCATTAATTTTACCATGGTAGTGGCCAACTCGAAAGCTTTCGCTCCTTTGACCACTACGCACATTTCCTCCTAAAGTATAATCAATCGAATTCCAGCTTCCTCTTCTTTTAAGTCTTGATATAATTGGGAAATAAACTACAACTGTAAATAGGTGCAAAACAGTAAACTTGAACTTGAACTTTAACCCGGGACTAAAGTTTACCAGCCTTTGCACAACCCAGTCCAGCGTTATTATGCGATTATTATCGTTTTTCCGTTTTGTTTATCTTGTGATTTACCTTTTATAGAACCACACCACTGTGTACCGTGATTGGTCTGAAAAGCCCCCTCTCTTAAAGGCCCCTCCCGACCTCCTTCTCTTGGATCCAGAAATGGATCAGGCCTACAGTCCCCCTTCAGGAAAACATCTTACACTTGAAATCAAATCAGCGTTTTCGTTTGTTTAACCCTCACATGTACTTAAAACATCAACCCCTTCCTCCTGGTATAATACGTGCTTACAGCACGATTAAAAACAATATTTTTTTTCAGAATGGCGAAACCAGTCGCTGCGGCAACCCACTAGCACAAGATTACCTCAGTAAAATAAAGGATGGAACATTAGTTTCCCATGGGGACAAAAATGCTCACCAAACACTGATGCAGAGCCGTATGACAGGAAACTGGAAAAGCATCAAGTCAAGAGTAAAGTACGTTGCTCATCAGCTTATCCTCTGGGCTTTTCTCTTGACAAGCAGGGCTTTTATTAATTAACACTTATTAATCGATAGCGAGGTTTTTACTGGGAAGTCTCAGATCAAGGGCTCAAGAAATCGCAGGCGAAGTTCATACCACTAGAACGAGTCTAAGATTTCCCAGTAATACCTTGCGAATGAGGTTAATAAGTTATTAACTATATGGTTTTCGAATTTAGGTAGAATTTTAATAAAAGAAAGTTGCGAATGTAATAGAGCGTTAAAAAAGCAAAAAAGTTGGTAATGTCCGCTGGCGTTACAAGGTAGTTCTGCCCTTTTAGCAGCCAATCAGATTGCAGGATTTTGTCAGGCCATAAATTAATAAATGGGCAGTGAATAAACCTATCAGCTAGTTAGCACTGTTTGGTTCCGATTCCCGACCGGAATCTCACTCATGATCTTAAAATTAATTAAAGGAATTTGTTGCCTCTGCTTATTATTTGCAAAGTGGTCAGGCTATCGAGTCTTTTTGTATAAGGACGTTAAACCATATCTGGGCTTTCCAGTGTGCTAGTTGACTCTTCAGTAGTCTCAAAAAACTTGTTAATGAGTTCCTAAATCTTAGAAACGTTTACATCGAATTGCAAGAGATGGTCCTGAAAAGCCATTTCAAATTTGAAATGAAGTAATCTGTAGGAACCCTGTTAAGTCCTGGAAGACCTCATCAATTGGATTGTAAAACCTTTTAGTTTTTCCAATTATTCCAGCCACTAAAAAGAAATAAACTCAAATATCCACCTTTTGTCAATTGTTTCTCCTTTCCTATCCAGCTATTAAAAAATTATTCACGCTTCCTCTTTCAAGGGCCTAAATACCCGGTCTAAGTACGTCATGCATCCTTCCCTGGGCCAATCAATACGTTTTAACGTCCTTATCCGAGAAAACGCGAAGGTCTAACCACTTGCAGATGTTAGAGCAAAGACAGCACCATCTTAATTATTTTAAGACCCTGAGTGAAGGTCTGGCTGGGAATCGAACCCGGGCCTCTCGCATGACAGACTGGCGCCTTACCAACTGGGCTAACTAGACGGGGGTGAAGTTATAATGAATGTCCAGAAAAGGAGACGTGGTTGATTCTCGTCGAAGCTGATAATCAAGATAGTGGGCGCTAGAGAACTAGGACTAGGACAAAAAAGAACGAGGAAGGGGGAGGGGAGGGGAGAGAGAAAATAGGGACTGCTCGTAGTCTACTTCTACAATGGCTTTCGCAACATTAGGAACTAAGAAATCAGGTATTAGTAGTTGACCGTCGATTCATCAACTGATGATGCGATCGAATCATTTCAGGCAGCAGCTGGTTGTTTGGTTGAATGATGAAGAAATGCCAAGAGAAGTTAGGTAACTTCAGGTTTTTTGCAATTGTTATGGTTTGTAAGGTTTATGATAGCTTAAGCAAGGATTTTCCTTGCAGGATGTTCATTGCAAATTCGAAGTTTCATTGCTAACCTAAAAATGATTTTGTTGTTCAAACAAAGGTCCATTAAAGACGATAAAGAAACTAAGCACGGTGTCATTTTACCAAAAGTCATTCCAGCCGGCACAGTGACCAGAAGAGCTGTTGAGACCACGTGGTTGGTTGCAACCAATCCACGAGTGAGTAAGGCCATACAACTTTAGCACACTGCTGAGGCTTTAGTTCGAGTGTAACAGCACCTAATTATGCCATTACAATAGTAAAGGCTACACTATACCGCAAATAGCAAATGCTATTAAGTTATCGACCACGAATACTGCGTTTCCTGCATTCTAATTGGTTCACTGACCCAATCTTGGTTATCGTGCAGCTCATATAGCGGATGACCTTATATGGAAAGTGTTGCAAGGCTAAAAATGTGTGAAGAAATTATTTGGCTAAAGTTTTTAGGTATCAAATTTTGAGAAAGCTCGTTAACTCATTCAGGAAACAGTTATTCCATTCGCGCTTCAGTGTTCGATATGAGATGATTGATTGCCAAGTCAGCGCTATACGCCTGTTTGGCTATATACCATCTCATATCCAACGCGCGCTCTTGTTAACTAATTTAGGCTGGTAGTGTTATTATCTAAAAGTATAAAGTATGATATTAATGATAAAGTTACAACCGTTTCAAGTGTGTGTAGCTTTCATATTTCATAGGAACAATAAATCAGAGTCGACTTGGTCTGAATGAAACCAAGGCCGCTACACACTAGACGATTTTCCGTCTGAAGGGCTCCAAATGTATGTCTGGTTTAAATCAGATCTGATCGTATAGCTCACTACACCCTAACCAGATTTATCCGTCCAGTGCGCAAGCCACGTTGCACGAAGTGTTTTCCCCTTGTCACGTGCTTGCGACTTTGCTTCCCATTGGCTGATGTACAATAGTGCAGAAAATTATCGGTCACTGACAGCGACAATAACTGATCAGACGTCTTGGGATCTAGCTTGTCAGATCTTCCTGCACGACAAAAAAATGTGCCCCACTTTCATCTTTTATTGCCATACAAAGCCGATTTTTAGTAGACAATAAAGTATTTTGGCCTTTCGGATGAATAATCATCTAGTGTATGGTGGCCTATATTTTTATTAATATGTATTACATTGAGTTTCGATTGTTCCAGCCTTGCTTCTTGAACTTAATTTTAAAGTTTCAAACTGAAATGAGATGTTTGTAATTCTTTTGTATTGCCATTGCTATACACACGTTATTTCATGAAAGAGTAAGTCAGATGATTCTAGGCTCTTTAGATTCTTTTCCTTTTTTCTATATTTTTAGTTGTCATGGTACAATTGTTTTGTTATAATTTTTGTACAAAGCGTCCGTCATTAATATTCTGTGCACTTTCAGTTGATCCAGGACATTTCTTGTCCCATTTCAGGAGAATCTTGTTGGATCAGAGTTGAAAGCGATGGTTAGGGCGCCACCTGGTTACTGCTTGGTAGGAGCTGACGTCGACAGCCAAGAGCTCTGGATCGCTGCCATCCTTGGAGACGCTCAGTACACAGGCATCCACGGTATTACACTCCTTTTCTTTCTGAACCTGGGTGGCCTGTACACGTTTGAGTCAATTTTTGGGCCACCATGATCTTTTTGGATGATAAACGTTCTGTGTCTTACTTAAACCACAGTTACACTCGAAACTTTTAGCTGAAACTTAAAACTTTGTTGACAATAAACATTGCTTTTAGAAGCGTGGCATTCAGCTAAGAACTGAAGAGAACTATTAATGTTAAACAGATCGAATTTCCGCACGTTTACTACAATTTCAAGAATTTTTAAATAACTTACTTGCATGAATTTTTGTTAGTGGTTTTAAATTATTTTAGCTTGACAAGTCTCAATTATTCAGTTTTACTGAGGAAGGTCACTGAAGTGATCGAAACGAAATTTTTAACCAGAGTCAACTATCCTTACTAGTTTTTTAAAAGTTTTTCTATGCCTGGTTACAAGGACAGCATTTTTAGGCATTGATTATATTCGCGTATAAGTGCATGTTTCACTGTATTCTTGATCGTATATTAAGTGTTTTTTTCTTATCATTACCCCTCTACCTTTCTTAAGGATACAAATTCCTAAACCGGATTTTGTTATAAGGTTTTGCTGTAAGCTTGAGGATATAATTTGCGTCGTTTGATTGTCAACACAATAGGGAGTACTGCCCTTGGATGGATGACGCTCCAGGGAAAGAAATCCGAGGGAACTGATCTTCACAGTAAGACCGCAGAGACTGTTGGGATCAGTAGAGATCATGCTAAGGTAACAACATGGATTCTTTCTGCCTTTTTATGGATGTCTTTCAAAAATGGCTTTCTAACCTGATTAGGACTGGGGACAAGTGCATGTAAATGAGATTATGAGAGTTTTATTGGTAATAAGGCCAAAGTACCATTCTTGATCTTTTATCAGTCACTCACCGCACTAAGAGATGTTCGATGAGGAACTCATTATGGTAAAGTGAATGATTTTGACACACAAGGTTGTGCAGGATTTTGGCCAGGCGAATCTAAACTAGTAACTAGAAAACCTATGGAAGCCATTTGTTGCGAATTATCTGAGACTTTTTCTTTTGCTCTCACTGCTCGAAAGTGTAACAGGGTGTCAAATTCCTATTTTTTAAGCCAACTCCTGTTTTGGTCTATTTTTGCTATGTTTTGCTTGTCTGGGACAACAATAATAAGTTGCTGATTCAAACCAGCGATAAATGGCTTCATCTCATTATATTAAGCGGTTATTGTGGACCCGAGGAGCTGTATTCATCAGCAAGTGGACAATGGTTTTGCCAAAGGCATTTCAGGTGTTGGATGACTAAAGTGGTGGATTTGGGTAGCTGTAGGGTTCCTATTTTTTCCCAAATTTCCTTATCCTATTTTCCTATTTTTTTTTACAACCATG
>JAOBRD020103291.1:0-10224 GCA_027575215.2 Hydrozoanthus sils | reverse complement strand
CACCCCCCCCCCCCCCCCCGAATAAAAAAAAAAGGCAATATCAATTTTGTTCCGACTGGCCCGAATTAAATCTACGCCACTAGTACGGTCCATATTAAAATATAATACAATCCATTAATCGTGTTCTTCACCAGTCTTAATACAAGTTTATCACTTTGTTTATCGTTTCGCAGCAGGGAAAAATTTCATTTTCGACTTAATACTTCGTCACATCCACAGTCATATATCTATGCACTGGGAAATATCAGTGCACATGCTGATGGTATTCTAATACTACTTATTGTATTTTAATACCACTTTAAAACCACTGGATATATTTTCAAAAGGACTTATGTAGACTTTTGTCTTCTCTGATCGTTACAAGATGATTACGTAAACTGTGGAATGAATGGCAATTCTGAATAAAACCATTACCATTTCGTGATTCACTCCAGGAAAAATAATGAAGAGCCGCTTGAGTCGGGAAAAGTTTTAGGCCTTTGGGGACAACTTCAGAGATGCCAACCTTCGAACTTCAAAATGCAGGAGACTTTTTGGGGGCTAGAAATTGTGTACTGTTCACATTGCCTTTCATCATATCTCCCATGCGGCCTTTTCATGCATGAAAATACAAATGTTTCAAGGATAATACTTCTCAAACCATATCACGTATGGAAGCCGAATACAGGATAGAAAAAATCATAACATTGCTCATGTTAGTTATGTTGCATTGTCTTTCATGAGTCAGGAATAAACGAGCAGCATATACTTTTTATTTATCATCTAAATTTTCTTTAAAAATGCGGGAGATTTCTGTAAAATGCAGGAGAGCGGGAGATCAAGTGAAAATGCGTAAGTCTCCCACAAAATGCGGGAGAGATGGCATCTCTGCGACTTGAAGTGCTATTTTAAAACAAGGTTTGCCAAAAGTACCGTTGACATATCTATCTATTTACAAAAGAAGCAGACAACAGCAGGACTTCAGTCACGTTATCACGCAACCTTTCAGTACGTCCCAATCATTAATCGACATCCAACTTCTCCTTACACAAACATACAAAATAAGAAATGCGGTAATGAGAAAACACTAATTGATCATACTGAGTTTTCAATCTTGATAATGAGAAGTATATATGGGTTCCAGTCGGAAAAATTTACTTAGGGGGAGGGGGAGGGGTGGGGTTGAAGCGGAACATTTTCACTCTAAAAATTCCGCATGTATTCCTCTGCTTGCGATCCCGAGGTACTACTAACAATTTTTTTAACATTCCTTATTCTTTAATGCGCTTTATTGAAATATTCCGTATTCAGTCTATTTTTAAGACAAATAGTATTCAATATTTCTCAGTTTTCGACCACGATATTCAATGTTCAATCTCCCGCTTCTCCCCAGAAATTCACAAATGCAGCTGGGACTGAAGGGGTTAATGAATCAATTACTTGACTGGCGATTTGACTGACAAAGATTTCTTTATTTCAAGTCTCGAGGGTGTTCGGATTTGAAAAGGTTTCAGTTTGCAAACATTACGTCAATTGAAATTTGCCTGAAATTAACATTCTTGTCAACTATCTAGGGTCGTATATGTACGTTTGATTACCTAATGAAACACATGTGGATGAAATTTTAATATATTATTATTTAACCAGCTGTCGTAACTTTACTAGGAGTGAGTGGTTTCACTTTTCTGGTCGAAAACTTCCCGCTGCTTAATAGGGATTTTTTTCCTCACGTGACATTTCTGGGCTTTCACGCGGTGCCCACGTACAGGCTCGATCAAAGTACAGGGGAACTGGGTACGAAATTAGCTTTGTTACCATAGCAACAAGCCGGCCCCGGTCCATTTGACCATGTAGGCAGAGAAAAATGGCGAAGGGAATTAAAGTTACCATTTTCGGCCTTTTAAAGGCTGTCGAGTTCCATACTGTGAAAGGAGCTGCTCAGGTGAGTATTTAACTTGACGACAGTGTCTTGATTTATAAATTTGTCTCAAGATTTTTAAATTATTATGCAGCAATTACAACAAAAAGAAGCACAGACCTTCCAAGAACCATTGGCAATCGGGCTTCTTGAATGTGACTGGGTCACTTTCCAAAAGGCAAAGAAGAAGGTCAGCTCAAATCAATACAACTAACTTTTTTCTCCTTCTTGTATTTGTTTGAAAAATAGCCTTTAACGATGTGTAGTTTTTTTCTAGTTTGAATAAACGTTGCGTAGACAGTTATACGCGCGGCGACGCGGCTCGACGACGGTCTAGTTTGGTTGTGTGTGGTATATTTCTCTCGCCAGTCAAAGCCTTCTGCTCTTTCAGATATCTTTATACAATCGATTTATATCATGTTATTGTTCAATTATGACTTTCCTTTCCAAAGCCGCCGACCTAATAATAATGCATCCAAGAAGCTAATTTTTTTATGTTGTTTCGAGTGTCTGGTAAAATATTTGCAAATGTAATATTTCTGTGCGCATCGACGTAAGTGATTGCGAAACGGAACTCGATCGAGTTATACTTCACTCATAGTTTTATAGATTATCCTCTCCTTTGCCGCTCCGTAAGACTAGGGAACGTTTAACTTGAATGCAAACGATCTGATTCGTTTTAGTAATCAACCAGTATTCCAAACAAAACTTTAAAAACATCTTTTTGCCAGTAAGCCGGTTGAAAGCAACACGTACAGCCAAACTTGCACACAACATGAATCTGAAGTCTGTAAAATATTAAAAATGAACGTGAATAAAAATAATCGTATCTGATACTTAAAAACAATCATCAAAACTTTCTTACCTTTGAAGAAAGCTTTAAGCAATTCCAATTCTTTTTTGGGCGAACAATTTTGAAGAGATTAAGCAAAATAGTCACGCAATATTGCTACTAACTGTACTTTGGCGTGAACAACGTCAAAATTTCCACACTGGCTCTTGTTTCATTCTGTGGCTTTATCCCGGGGGGCTTTATGTGTACAGTATTAAAGCAATACTTGATAAACGGCATGATTTACAAGAAATATTAGACTGGGCGGTAAAACTTCCGTTTTAGGGCATACTTTACATAAATATTGGTTGTATCATGGCTACATGCATAAAGAAGTATGCCCCAGTACGGAAGTAACTCCAGTTGGGCATTAAATGGTTTAGTATGCCCAAATACAGAGCTTTTACTGAAAAGTTTTGCCCTTAACTGCTTGTATTAGAGAAGCAAATTATTGGTAATTTGGAAACTGGGATATTTTTTAAGTGGCCTGGTACTATTAAAAACATTGTTTTCCAAGTTTGAGAAACATACGATGAAAGTACACCAAGATACTGCGTGTAGAATAATTTTGAAACTTTCCTGCTAAAAGCGTCCCCTAAAAAGGAGACCAACAATATGACGTAACAGGTCACTGACGTCTTGCCTCAAACTGTTTGCCTCTTAGTATATACCCTATTCCAGTGGTTAGGCCTCACCTGAATCTTCATGTTGTATTTACAAATTGGCCACTGAAAGACAACACTCTATAGAATGGTTTCGAGCTGAGCTATACTGTCCTCAAAATCCCACGACCAAACTCCCAGCTGGCCCCATATCTCAGTTGGTTAGAGCGATGTAGATCTGTTTCAAAGGTTGTGGGTTTGAATCCCACTGAGGTCATAGTTTTTTTCTCTTTCCTTTGTGTGGGTTTATGCGGTTCTTTGTTAATGTTGTAGATCAGCAAAACTTAGTATATATCCCATTCTAGTGGTAAGACCTCACTTGAATCTTCATGTTGTATTTACAATTTTGCCACTTAAGGACAACACTATAGAATGGAAGTTTTTTCCCCTAAAACTATTGCATGCAATTCGAAAAAAGTTGTAGAATTTTGAAACATATTTTAAAGTTGTATGCAAGTTTGATGATTTTGCAACAAAATTATCTGATCAGTCACCAACCTCAAGCATTGTCTTGTCCATATGAAGATACCTTTAGTAGCTTCCATGGTCTTCAAGTCCTAGCTATTATAAAACTGCTCCAAAAGCCCCTGATCTGTTGATCTTAGCTTCAACCATTCCTTTACCCGCCAAGATTTTACATGCTGCAATTAGTGTTGCAGGGCCAAATGTTACACATGTGTAAATGGTGGCTAAAATATATTGCAGACAAGTTGCATGCAACATTTGTAGGCAAAAGTTGCACAAGGCAATTTAAATATCAGAGTTAACAAGCTAGACCTAAATAGAAATCAGGACAAGGTCTTTCCCCCTCACACCAGTGACCACCTGCAGTCAATTGTGTCTATTAGTATAAAAATATTGACAGTGTTACTGCAACTGTTTGATCAAGGTTCTGGTTGAGTGTTTAATTTAGTGTGTTTCATTAACAGTTGTTAACCAGTAAACATGAACCACATGCTATTAATATGGATTTAAAATTCCTACAAAGCTTATTTTTTTTACTTTTACATGAAAAGTAGAACCCTTCAGTAATAGTAATTTTTGAAAATAAAACAGTTTCTTGCTGTTTATGTTACGTTATTTGGGTTTGAAAATTGCAATGCAATGCTGACATAGCAGGAGTTATATGACGTAACCTGAGGCAAAGACAATGTTATCGTCTGAATAAATAATCCTGAAATAATGCGCACTCTGATTGGTTACAAATCTATTTTATATGAGAGAATAGAAAATGGATTTGACATCACACAGCTCAAGACCTTTTTTCAAAAAACAGGGTAATCCACTTTCTCTATAGTTATTTTCTAAAAGTGATAAAACAGTATCGCTTGTGTTTCTAAACGATTTTAGAAAATGGTTATAAGGTAAGAGGGCTTGAGGAAAGTGTTGAGAGAAAACAAGGCAAAACATGTGTGATGCTGTTTTATTCCCTTATTGAAGAATTTTGATATTTAGCATTTTATACAAATTCACATTGTTTTTATAAGACAAAAATTGTAAAAGACTCTTAATCACATTCCCTGCTCTCCCTACATTATCCCTATATTTCACTCTACATAACCATTGGGAGAATTTAGCATTTCATACAAGATCACTTACATTGATTTGCAGGGAGACTTGAATGTTCTTCTTCAACTTTCCTCACAAGAGTGATTTCCTGAAAATTGCATAACAGTTTAAACTCATTACAATCAAATTTTATTGACAGGAGTTGAGAGGTGAAACATGGGGATTTAATGAAAACGTAATGGCATTTGTGGATAACCAATTAATCGGGGGACATGAAGAGTTCTTGAAATGGGCTGAAGAGAACCATCAGTACAAGGACTTCAGGTATGAATGAGCTCTGTGGCTTTTATTCTTGATGGTTTTTATGCATACAAGTAAGAAAAGTGCACTTCTATGATAATCATGAAATTTTAGGGTAAAACAATTTCCATTTTTTTGTGTTTAAGGAAATGGCTGAATCATTATTTTAATTTGTAAATTTCCTCTTCCAAGACTGCCCCCAAAGGGAGTCAACAATTTGACAGCTTTCTCAAAACAGGCCTGGATATCTACTGTTTCAGAAACCAATCAGAATATACAAAAATTGCTATTCGTTGACTATAAATAGTACTTAGTAGTAGTAGTAGTAACTTATACAATTTGCATTCACTTTAACTTGTAGACCACTTCCGCTGTGGCATGCTATGATGAAGGAAAGTTATGTAAACCATCTTCTAGAAACGAAGGTAATCTCCAACAAAACTCTTATTATCTATCTTCAACTGATAACCACACAAATGACAAGTTGTTGAAATAAACTAGTTGTTACCACAAGTAAAGAGAATGCTATTGAGTTACCACAAGTAAAGAGAATTCTATTGAGCTTCTTATTAATGAGTGTATTTGACACTGAAATAAGATGTATATATTTTGTTTACAAATTTCAACCTGTTGACGTGAATTTCTTTCTCACTTTCAAAATCTCCTTGAAGTACTGTTCGGCCGTTTAATTTCTGCAATATAGTATCTTTAATGCCTAATTCTTAATTGTACAGTAAGATTTGTGAGCTATTCCAAATCAGATATCAGTCCTTTCTGTGTAGAGCTCATATTTTAAGTTTTGTACCCAACTAACTGAATTAAGAGAAAAGCACATGGCAGCAATAATGTGTTATAGAGGGGGAGGCAGAGAAGGCAAGAAAACAAAATGATAGTTGTGAGAATATCCCTGCTGTTTCACTTCGCTCGACAGCAAAAAAATTATTGAGATTGGTTTAAAATGCTGTCTTACTTGAATTTCTTTAGGTTTTCACCAGTTGTCAGAGGGTTAAAGTATCAGTATTAACTGTACAATCTCAGACAAAAAAATCTAGGACAGGTATTCATCATGGAAAACCTGGAAAGTCATGGAATTTTAAAATGTCATTTTCCAGGCCTGGAAAATCATGGAATTTTGATTAGTGTGATAGAAAGTCATGGTAACAACTTGTATAAAAAAATTAAGCCAATCCATATAGTTGCCCAAAATTGCATGCTTTTTGCTGAGTAATCAGTGATTTCACTGCATAGATAGACTCACACAAATGCAGTGTGGTAAAACTCTACGAGAGTTAAATCATTTTAATTTCTAGAGTTGAACTTGATAATGCTACTATGTCTCAAAATAAACATCCCTTTCTTCACCTTGTTTAGCTTGCATTGTGCTAGGAAAAGGGAAAAGTGAAACTACTTTTGATGTATTGAGAGAAAAAATAACTGCTTGGTCATGGAAAATCGAGAAAAGCCATGGAAATTTATGGAAGTTCAGAATGTCAAAAGAGTACAAACCCTGGTGTTATACCTTTTCTTTCCCTTTCCCCCATCAGTGAACTTATTTTCCAGGTCCAAGAAAGTAACAGAAAACAGTGATTGATGGGGTGCAGGGGATGTTTCTTAAAAAGGGTGTCCAAGGATTTTGTCTGAGATCGAAGTAAATTGCTATAGAGCACTCTTAAGAACTTTTGACGTATGAAGTTAAATATTTTTTGTGGTTTACATTTTTTTGCTGAAAATTGATTGTTCCTCCAATATTAATAAGTATAAATTAACCCTTTCATGCCCAAACACAAATAAATTGTGTTGGTAAATTCTGATTACTACAGTTTTATTATTCTTGTAAAAGTAACTGGGAGAATTTTTTGTTTTTATTAGTACATGTTATTGCATCAGTTTCAGTTTTTTTTAAATTAAAAATGACTAATTGATAATTATGTGTTATTTAAGTAGATGTTAAAAGTTAACAAAATGACAAAATGTCTGGACCAACAGGGTAAGGCTATGTATGCCAGAAGAAAAAAATATTGGGGGGCAGTGGGTACATTGGAAATTGTGATATATCAATTGTTATGAAATCTGGAATTTCATTTCAAAAAATGCAGTTGTTAGCCAGAAAATTATTTCCCCCCCCCCAGGTTCTGACACCCATGAAGGAATGTGACTAAGATTCCTAACATAGTGAAAGCAAGTTTCTGAAATTTAATCTGATTAAATCTGCTTTGCAGCATGATTTTGTTTACATGGATATTGCTATTGGGAATGAAGTTACAGGAACCATCATCATCGAGGTAAGTTTTTGCAAAATGATAGAGCATTTATTTAAAACAACTATGTTGGAAGTGCAGCTGTGAGAGTTAGATTACTCAAAATAATGCAAAACAAAGCTATACAAATTTTAATTTCTGCAAGAATGGTGTAAGTGTCTTTTGATGAAGTTGTCAAATCTCCTTACATTCCCTATTACCTAGATTTTCAAAACCATTGGAAGAATTTAGCATTTCATACAAAGTCACTTATTAGTTTTTGCATTGGACCCTTCAAATACTCGCAATCAACATTTTTTAGCTGATCAGTTTTACAAAGTAAGAGAAAAGATTTGAGGTTCTTAGAGCCAGGTATGTAGTCAGTTGATAGTTCGTCAAGCTACAACACCAGGGTCACCCTTATACTCTTTTTCAATAAGTGTTGTGCACTGATAGGGGATCGAGAGACTGGACCTACAGTTTGGCAACTTTTATCCATGAAAATGCAAAGGTCTAAGCATTTTCAGATGTTATAAAGCAAAGGGCACCTTCTCCTCAGTTGTTGTAAGATCCTAAATGTTGCTGGCACTGGAATTCAAATCCAGGCCTTCAACATGACAGACTGGCTTCTCAGTTTCTGATGACAATTTACTAGACAAGTAAACAAGCCAACCATTGAAAGGATTATTACATAATCTTATGGCTATATGAAATATTTAGATACACATTAGTGGAGGGGTTGGCGCAGTGGTAAGATCTCTGCCTCCCAATCCTGAGGCCCCTGGTTCGATTCCCAGCCTGGTTGAGGGTTGAATATTTAGGTGACCTCCTTTCCCAATAAAGGCCACTCAGCTTTCCATTCCTCCGGGGTCGGTAAAATGAGTACCAGCATACATGACTGCTTTGAAGTGGCTGCCTATTGCACCTATATATGTTTCCAGTCTGCTGGGGGTAAACTGATCATTGTAAAGCACCTTTGAGCATGTACATGGAAAGGGCGCTATATAAATGCATCACTTTACTTTTTTTTTTATCTAGAATGATAAAATTTGAGACAATGTATTGCCTTAACTGAAACATCTCTCCTCGGTAAATAGGACTCTTAAGAAAGGTTCTTTCAAGGCTATGTGGTGTTAGCTTGCCTTCAACAATGAAAGTACGAAAGAGTTTTCAGAATTCATTTTAGCCTTGTAAACAGAGCAATAATTGTCAGTAACAATTATCCATAAAATACAATTTAAGTTAAGTTTAGTTCCAGCAGAGTACTCAAAGGGATTGAAACCAAAATGTAGTTGTGTTCACTTTTGGAAGTATAAGTTTTCCTTCTCCTTTTGAATTCTTAATTTAATATTTAATTGTTCTCACTGGCAATTAAGTCATCTTTTTCCTTCCCACTGTAGTTGTTCACCAACCGAGTGCCCAAAACCTGTAACAACTTTAAACAGCTGTGTATAGGTAGCTCAGTTGAGGGTGAGAGACATGATCCACCTCTGAAGCTGTCTTACAAGGGTTCGTTACTGCACAGAGTGGTGCCCAATGGCTGGATTCAAGGAGGAGGTGAGAACCTGAAAAGAGTTTATGAAAAGAACTTGAAAAAAAGAACATGTATTCTACTTTCATGAAAAAATTTTTTTTTACATTTTGGGTTGTTGTTGTGTATTGTGCTGTCCTTGAAGTCATGGATTTAGTAACTTCTGATTAACCACCACTGATTCTGTCCGCCCTGTAAGAGCTAGAGCAGGTACATATTTTACAAGATTTATTTATAAGTGACTTTACAGGGTTCAAAGTATTATTCATAAAATTACCTTATTGTGCAGGTTGTTCACTGTAGACCATAACTTTGCCAGTTGTTTTTGGCAGAACACATTACAGATAACATTGTAGCAAGAAAATATAAAAAATTAATCAAATATGCTTCTCATCTCTCAATTGCAGTCATTTTTAGGTGATCAGATCAGGTTTGCTTCTGATCTTACAAGCAGCCATTTTCTGAATTCAGCCTTTTAAAGAATCACTTCATCTTAAATTGTAATAAGTAGAACAGTAAAAAGTTAGAAAAAGTACACAACTCATGTTTACAAATGGGTCCTAGAATGTGGAATGTGCTGCCGTCTGATCTCCAAAAAACACCAAAACCTACTTTTAAAAAGAAACTCAAACATAGACTCTTGGAATTATTGACAAGAGCTGATGACTATATTTGAATCTCCCAAATTATTAATGAAATAAAGTAACTTACCAACTCTGTTACTATCCTATAGTAACACTGCTTTAAATACCTTTCTCCAATTTTTTAGCTTCTTTTTGACCATCAGTGTATTACAGCAAGTACTGTTTTAAAACACTTTCTTAAATTTTGAAGTACTTAACATCAAGACCTGAAATCCTGCCATCTAACTAATGTTGACCTTCCTTTGTTGATTCCTGAATATCATTTTGTCATGGCTAGTTAGTTAAGGGAGAAGGGAGGTGTGGTCACGTGACCTCTAGCTATTGTTATATTGAAATACTTTTTTTTTCTTTAGATTTTGAAGGAGGTAGAGGAGTAGGTGGAGAATCAATATACGGACCAGTATTTGAAGGTAAGTGTTCTTATAGCTTTGTTCCTGAACAGAGAAGGGTGTCCTCCAGCTAAGAACAGAGAAGAAGATGCTCTGGTTAAAACCATAGAACTGGGTCCTCCAGCTAAGACCAGAGAAGAAGATTCTCTGGTTAAAACCATAGAACTGGGTCCTCCAGCTTAGACCAGAGAAGAAGATTCTCTGGTTAAAACCATAGAACTGG
>JAOBRD020103077.1:0-10226 GCA_027575215.2 Hydrozoanthus sils | reverse complement strand
TATTCATCCTAGAGTGATGATTTTTTGCACAAATAGTAATCGCCATAAGAACTACTTAATTTTGGAGTTAGGTGCGATTAATTACTAATGACGTCATAATGACGTCATCAAAGATGTTCAGACTCGTAGTTTTGTTATATTCAGTACAGAACGCAGATAGTTATTAAATAATATGAAATAATGTCTTTTGCTAACTTAAATTGCAATATCCTTTCAATTCCGAAATGTTATAACCCCAAAAATGATGACGTCATTCATAACGTGTTTCTTTTATGTTTTCGTAGAAAGCTACAACAGTGAATAAACTCTTCTAAATGGATCTGAATTCAATATCTGAATAAATATCCACACTACAATGTTATTTACAAACGAAACTTTACGTGCAGGTTGAAAAGAATAGTAAAAAATAGAAATTTTGAAAAAAAAATAAAAAATACCCATAATGCATTGTTTTGAAAATTAATTGGAAAGTTTGCTGCAAATCTTGAAAACAAAACCTAAGACTTCTTAAATTTGATTAGTATGGACTTCTAAACATGTTATTGTGTTGTATATCAGCGTCTAAAACAAGATGATTTTGAAAATGCAAAAGCGGCCTTTGGCTTTGTGGTTGCCATGGCAACAATATTTAGTGAAACACAACGAAACATATATCAAAAGATTCCCAATAAAATTTTAGGAAAAGTCATAAAATTTCAGCATCGTACTGCCATGCATTCTAAAGTTATTCATCAAAATATACCTGGGGGGAAAACGGATTCCGCCCCCCCCGGGCTATATAGGGTTAAAAGCCGCCGTGCATCATTTATGTTCTCGATGTAGACGGGGAAATTCTGGCTGTCGTCATATGCTAAACAGTTATTAATTACTTCTCGATCATTCATAAAGAACCACCATATTTTTCTGTCGAATTGTTTGTCGTATACTTTCGCCAAATACAAATTACTTTGAGACCAGTTCCGAAAACTGCTACAAATGTTTCGCGATAACTGTGGTAACGGCATTTTTTGTTCAGGAATTGTGTGGCATTCTCTCATTTTTGAGTTTGGCACTCAAACATTACCAATTGAATGACACTTCATTCGCATTTCGTATCCCAAAAAAGCATAAAAGAAAATGCGAAGATTAGCAACAGCTCAGCTAGAATATATTATACTATAAAGATTCTGCGGACATTACATGCACATTTTTCTTTGGGAGATAATCCTTTTCAAAAAAAAAAAACTATGCATACGAGTTTCACCTGGTGTAGTTTTTAGAAACAAAGCTTATCATGTCAGACCCCATCGAGAACTGATATAAAGAATCCTTGTCACTTAACTTCGCAAATCAGGCAAGAGTTGACTTATTGACTCAAACAGGTTCGCAGTATTTGGCTTACCTTTTTTGTTATCAGAAAATTCAAGATGAAAATCAAAATTCTCTTAAACTAGTTACAGGAAAAGTATGGGTTCTAGTTGGGAGAATTTAGAAATACACCATTTGGCTTATTTCGGGCTGTAAGGGTTTATTTTATTTTATTTATACCCTCATTACCTTTTTTGGTAATCGGAAATTCAATAGTCCGAATATTTAATAATTATTCCAAGAGCCATGGAAGCGCGTAGCGCCGAGTTGAATATAAACAAGGGTTCATTAACGTTTTCTTCTTCTTTTTTTGGACGACAGACAAAATCGAGTAAGGGTAATCAACGGGAAAGGCTAAATTCACTGGAGGTTATCTTCAAGATGGCGGACATACATATCTCATTGTGGGTATGCTCAATTCTTGAACAATGCAAGCAACACTTTCTTTTGCATATTAGCAGAAAATGGAAGTTTGACTTTGTAGATTTTCCACTCTATACTGTTATGTTGCTCTGTGCTGCCTCCAGCAATCGAAACAACCCGCGCGGTCTCTCCAGCGTAGGAGACTGGGTCGAATATTCCGCCATCTTGAAGATAACTTCCAGTGAATTTAGTCTTTCCCGGTAACCAACTGGCATTCTTCCCTCAGCCCAACACAATTCTTTGGCTTGCGCAGCCGGCGACAGCTTTGCGACCGCCAAGCCATGGAGGCCCAAATTTTATACTTTTAGCTCGGAGAGCTCGCTTGATTCCCAGTGAGAAAAACATGGCGGTCTCTGACTGAGCCAAGAAACTGTTAGCGATTAAATGTGTGCTATTTGCCTTTCTACCCAGCTAATACGGTGGCCCACAAGTGGCACGGCAAAAGTTTCCCTTCGACATGACGACGAAAGTTGGTGAACGGCATCAAGGCTAAAGTTTGTGGGAACATCGCGGCAATAGTTTGCAAACACGGTTCCCAAGTTTCGTGGCAAAAGTTTGTTGACTCAACCAAAAATTTTCGTGAACATCACGACAAAAGTTTGTGAAACATCGCGGCAAAAGTTTGAAAAACTTCGTCCTGACAAAAACGTGACTAACAGCGGCGGAATTGGAAATAGGGCAGTTTGATTGTCTGCTTATATTTCATTATATTATCATCTTTTTCTTCTTTTTTGGTTTGGATTTTCTTTTCGATGTGAAAAGTTACCTCTGGAGTGTTGATTTCTTTGAATTAGATACAATTAAACGTTGGCCTTCTTTATTACTTTATGTTGGTTGCATGCCCGGCTTGTGTTTGAAGAAACGAAGCAGTAAAAACAAAATTAGTTTGCGGGTATAACGTCTACAAACATTTCAAATATTTTTTCTAACCAGAAATAAGAAAGAGTTTATTGAATATCTCGCTAAAGCTTGAAATCAAAACTGAACAGGCATGTATAACGCCAACGGCAAAGGTTAATGTCGGTTTTTCAATTGTTACAATTGTAAACACAGTGTCAGCTAGTAAAAGAAATTATGTAAACCCAAAAGTGGTGTAAATGAAGATTTTTTGAATCAGTAGTTTTTAAACACAAGCAATGCCAGTAATTTTGGCCATTTTAAATTTAGGATTAATAAAGAACAGTAAAAATATGTCACAAGACAAATCGAATTACGAAGCGCGCTTGTTTCAAGGTACTCCGTTGGTGTTGCTGAAAATTATTAAAGTTGATCTGCCTAACAAATATAAACGAGGCTCAGTTAAATCGCATTTTTTTCTACGATCCACGGTGTTTTTATACGATTTGCAACCCTCGAATCGGAATCGCATTTCGCAGAATCATTTTTATCTGATTTGCAGTTTGCGAGATCGTACTGTCTAATTGTGAAGGAAATGTAAACAAGTTCCGTGTCCATCCGTAGCCTGCAGGAAATTAAAATACCGAGTTTGTGATAAAGCCTTATATTATAAAGAGGGAAGATATAAATAAATGTTGATATCTATAGTTTGCCTGCTCGTTTTTCTAATACGAAAGAAGCCCGAATCTTAATTACAACTTTTGGTTATTTAAGATAGCAGACAAATTCAACCAAAACATTTGCTTACAGTTTACTTCTCACCGCCAAACCTTGTCACGACGATCCAAAAGCAAGGGTTCAATTCTGTGATATCACTCACAATACGAATTAAAGAAAATACACCTGCGATCTAAAAATCCAGAGTAACTCTATCATAAGTTTCGACCATTGCCGTGGTGTTCACATACTTTTGTCGCATTGTCAACAAACTTTTGCCGTTAGATTTGGGGAGCCGTGTTTTAAAACTTTTTCCGTGATGTTCACAAACTTTTGCCGTGACACTTGTGGTCCACCATATTAGCTGGGTAGCAAGACAAAGCGCACACATAATCGCTGACAGTTGTTATCAATCGAGTTCTCCGGGCTAAAAATAGAAGATTTAGGCCTCCACGGCTTGGCGGGCGGTCGCAAAGCTGTCGCCGATTGCTCAAGTCAAAGAATTGTGTTGGGCTGAGGGAAGACTGGCAGTTGGTTACCCTTACTCGATTTTGTCCGTCATCCAAAAAAGAAGAAAAAAATTTAGTGAACCCATGATATAATTCACTTCATATCCAACAAGCGCGATGGAATAATTGTTGTATTGAATTCCTTTAACAGTTTTCCAAACCTATCGATAATTGAAAATACGGAACCATATTTCAGCTTTGCAACACTACACAGTCAATATATTGGTCAATTTAGTATATGAACCGATACCCGAGATTGAGTGAGCCAATCAGAACACTAGGAACGCAATAATCGAAGTTGAAAATTTTAATTATTTTTAAACATCAAAAAATTATTTGATTTTTTATTTTTTGCCAACTTTTTTTAATTATTAGAATAATTTCTCATATAAAGTAATGGCTTGATTATGTTCAGGAAATAAACACCAGCGCTTCTGAAAAATAGCTTGTAGTTATATATAACGCGAGAGCACGCAAATATTAGAATCTTAGCTAGTTCGTTCATGCGCTTTTCTTAATTATCGATGTAATGTATTTTTCTTCTCTTTCATATCTACGTACAGTTGTCACAAGCTCTTAAAAAGCGCCTTGTATTTAGAAATGACATCGCTTTTTCGTCTCACACTAGCTATAAGTTCTAAGCAACAATATTTTTAGTAAATACGTCTGATGATCGACTGTTATCAACAATGGTTTCTTGTCATTCATGGTATTTGAACTTTTCTATCACTAGATCTCGATGATTAGTAACATGTACTACAAAATACCGCTGCCGTAAAGTATCACTGGCGCAGGTCTCGTTCCACTAATTTCGTAATTATCAGGTCAGTACTACTTTTGCCCTATACATTAAGATGTCGTCCACAAAACACTGGGGGAAATCTACTTTTTGGGGAGTAGGCTTTGAGTACGACCCTCAGTGGGTGCTGAACGATGAACAAAAGCTTCTGCAGCAGAAACTTATTGACGCGTGCCGCACAACTCTGAGACAAAACGCGGTAAGTTTATACGCTTTATGCCTCGAAGATAGCCAGGGATAGAAAATCAATACCACCGGGAAGCTTCATGAATGATCGTACGACGAACGAACTACTGTGCATGTAGCTTGCGCGAAGATAAAAAAAATCTAACTACATCTTGCATGCCTGGTGAAACCAGTATCCTCGATCACAGAACGAGTTACACAGTAATCTGTATCAGTAGATTTAGCTTACGCAAGGTTAAATCAAAATAACAACAGCTCGCAGCTTGGTGGCAAATTTATTATTACAGCCTCTTAATTATACGATCAACCTCGCTACTGTAGTCAAACAACCTAATTAACTTCAGTTTTGCCTGCTCAGTGAAAATAACGCAAACTTATAGCCTAGTATAAGATAAATACTGTTCATGTAGTTTACATTTGTTTGCAGTGCAAAACAATCATCAGTCTAACCTCAGCTTGCATGCCTGGTGGAATATATAACGCAAAATTATTATAACCTCGTAGTGAGTCGTACGATAGATTACTGAACATGTAGTTTACGTGGAAATTAAAGCAATCTTACCGTTCAGTTCGCTACTTGGTGAAATATTAATGACAATTTATTGTAGCCTCATATACGACGACCCTCGCTCCTGCAGCCTTACATGTGCACGTGAATCTAAAAATCTAACTTAAGTATGCCTAGTTGGTGAAATATTGCGAACTCGTTATAGCCTAGTACGGTCAATTAGTGTGTATGTAGTTAACGTGATCATCAAAACAATCGTACTACAGTTCGCTACTTGGTGAAATAATGCAAATTTATAAGTCTCATGGTATACGACAAGCCGGTCGTTAATATGAAGTGTTACGTGTTAATCAAAACAATCTACAACTTCCGTACAACGCTTTTTTGTATAAGAACAACTTTATAAGAACAACAAGGCTGAGATTGGCCAAAATTTAAGAACAATTTAAGAACAGGCTGAGACTCGGGTTGGATAGCTATTTTTTTTTACTGAGCTTTGATTAATACAGATGAATAAGAAATGCTTCGTAGTTTATGATCACTAAACTGGAATGAAAATGACAGTCGGTGAATCCACGAACATTTGAATTTCGGCCAAATTTATTGGCTCTTATACAAAAAGCGTGTAGTTTGCTTGGTGAAATGACGCACTTTCGATCATTAGCCCCATACGATGAGTTACTAATGTACATGCAGCTTACGTGTAAATCAAAATAATGCTGCTTGGTGAAATAATGCAATTCGTCACACCTGACCAGCCGGAAAGAACTCAAAGGCTATAGGTACGAAAGTTGCATGCCGTCTTAACAGAATTAATGTTTGTTATATGACCGGTGATGGGAAATTAAATAAAGAAACTATCTCATGATTTAGACAAACCAAAGCAATTCTTACCACAAAGGCGTTTGAAAAACACTTAAGCATTGTTTCACCGAACAAGTACGACTGTACTACGGGACCAGGAACTGGTACTTCACAATAATGTTTACAGTGTGTAATGGACAGCTAGAATTACTCTTCAAACACAATTTGTTATTTTGTGTCATGAGTAACAACAAAGGCTACTTTAGTTTGAAATCTACACCCTGTACTTTGGTTATTTCCTCGCGCACACATTTTACTTGACGGCTTTTAATTTACATTTGATTCTCGCTAGCCCCCATACGCTGCACGCTAATTCTTATTTCGTCGACCGTCCTACATATAACTGCAGTTGCGATATTTGCTCTATACTGCATGTGCAGTCATCGCGTCTGACGAAAAATTACAAGTATGCTTTATATATTCCCTAAAGTAGCTCAAGTCAGTGGATCACGATCACATTAGTCATTGTGTTTTAACTTGATTTCTTTCAATGAATACTAATAAGAAAATATATGTGTTGTATAGTACAATCAAGAATTGCTCGTAGAATCCTTCAAGAATCAAAAATAAAAGTCTAATTCAGTCAGTCAGTAGAGATTTCTGCTTATTACCACTGAGAAAACATTTATGGCGATCTGATGCGGACTGACAGAGCCTAATCTAATAGTTCTTTTGGGCAGCCTCGGCTATGCATACTACGGTTTTGAATAATGTGTACGGCGCATTTTAAAATTGCTCGTAAATCCTCTAAAAATCCAGAAATCAAAAATCTAACTCCCTCAATCGATAGGGGAATATCCCTTAGGGTTGTTTTAAGAAATTTAATTGAGATATGATGCGAGTTGACGGAGCTTTAAGCCTGGTTTGAACACACTTGTGAGATAAGCACAAGCATAAGGGCAAGCACAAGCACACGAAAATCCAAGTGTGAACACGCGTGAAAAAGGCACAAGAACAAGCACAAGAAAAAGAAACAATTTCCTTTCTTTTGTGCTTGTGGTTATGCTTATGTCGTTTGTTTCGCCAGTGTGAACATCCGTGAAACAAGCATAAGCATAAGCATGTCGTCACCAGTCCCTTTTGCGCATGCGTATTTTTTTTTGTGCTTGTTTCACGTGTGTGAACATCACTTCCTTATGCTTGTGCGTGTGCTTGTGCGTATCTCACAAGTGTGAACCAGGCTTTAGTGTTTAGTTCTATTAGTCGGCTTCGGCTGTGCATATCAGTTTTGAATATTGTGAATACCAATGTGTACGGCGCAGTTTAAAATTGCTCGTAAATTCTCTAAAAATCCAGAAATAAAAAATCTTACTCCGTCAATCGATGGAGAATATCCCTTAGGGTCGTTGTGGGAAGTTTTATTACGATATGATGCGAGCTGCCGGAGCCTTAGGGTTTTTTCAAGTAACGTCGCCCCTCAACAACAACAACAAGATTAGCAGCGTCTAGTGACCAGTTCCTGGTCCAAAAAGTCGAAATACTTTCTAAACAACCGTTTTGACTGTATTTGAACCCTCGCCAAGTAATTTTGCGATTTGACATTAGACCCGGTTCTTATTTAACTTATTCATAAGACAACGGTTGAATTGCAGTAGTATTTAAAATACTGAAGAGCCTTTACTTAATATACAAAATAAAGTTTTCAAAACATTGAATATGGTGGGCGTGAGTAATTTGTAGACGAATTTGTAAATCGCTATAGCTAACGGTTAGTATTTGTAGTGCTGGCCATAGCCAATGTAATTACATGTACACGAGTTTGCATTAATGGTTGCTGCTTCCTCGAGTTCGAGTCCGAAGATCAGTGGCAAGTTTAGCTCAGACGGCAAACCCTCTGGTGGCTGTGAAGGCCTATCCTAGATCAACAAATCCGTTTACAACCTGGGCATGTGAATCGATCCTTGTGCAGGGGAGCTCCGAAAGGCGGAAGTCTTTCTCCTTCTACGTCTCTCCTTCGCAGTCTCTCCGCTGGTTGCCTCGAATGCTTCGGAGTCCGGCTTTATCAGTGTCCTCCAGCTGGTCTTGTCACTTGCTCTGTTTTCCCAGTCTCTTTCTGGGATTTCGGTTGCTCGAAGCTGTCGTCTCAGCTGATCTTTGTAGCGCATTCTAGGGGCGCCCCTGTCACGTTTGCCCTGGCACAATTCTCCATAGAACACGGCTTTGGGCATTCTCATGTCCTCTATGCAAGACATTAGGCGTTGTTAATTTACATGATACCAGATCGAAATTCATACCGGTATGAGTACATTCCGGTTACATACAAATCGCTGCATTTATTTACACGATACTTCAAAAATTTTTTTCTTACCGGAATGGCTTGATCCGGTATGAACTCATCCCGGTTCTCACACTGGATTGAAATTTTCATTCAGATTAAATCTCGATAAAGTTCATGTTGCTCTCGCCTACATTCGCAAGTATGGTTTACTGAGTTTTACAAGATGCCATGACGCACACGATAATGGGGAGTTTAAAATACGGTACGCCAACGCTGACAACGACGGCAGAGAACAATTGTGAATACAAAAGCTGCACGTAGGAATGCACCGCGCGGGCCACCTGCACGCCGTCGTCTTGAAAATTACAACGCGAAAGGCTCAGTTTTGATTTTGAAGATTTTGCGACTACGAGAACGACCTACAAGAATTTCTGTTAATTTTCTTTTACCTTTAAAAAAATCACTTTCATCCTTTTCTATTCGCAAAGCGTAACTCGGACAAAAGAGAAAGCAAACGAGCCATACGTGATCGAAAAGAGCGAGCAAGAAGTGGGATTTTCGTAAGCTGTCGTCGTCGATGCTGCGGTCTTTCAGCCCAGACCAGTTTATCAACATCTAACTTCTCCTTACATAACACATACAAAATAAGTCATTTGGTAATGAGAAAATGGAAATTGATCAAACAAGGTGAACCACTGAAGATGAAAAGCCAAATTCTCCTAAGCTGGTTATACAAAAAGTATGGGTCCTAGTTGGGAGAATTTACCAACACAACATTTGTCGTGTTTGGGGCTGAAAGAGTTAAAGCTTTAATTCCCTAATAGGCTCTTTTTTTTATAAGAACCTTTTTTTATAAAAACATAAGGCTCAAAATCGCCAAAAAAATTAAGAACATGTTAAGAACATGCTGAAGCTGATAAAAGGTGAATAACATTTATTTATGATGATAACCTATTGCAAATAGTTTATACAATGTTAATAAAAATTTTGTTTTTGGTGGGATTCTTGACTAAAGTTCGCAGATAACAATTTTACATCAGATGTTTTTTCATTTACCAAATCGCAGTTCTTACAGCTGCAGGTATATATCTCTAAAGACAAACTGGCAAGAAAGTCAGTACCAGCTACTACTGCTATGTTGCACAATTGTACCACCTGCGGTACATGTGTTATTAGAATCAGTAAAGATATTTTAAGAACATATGTTTAAGAATATTCGAGGCTTTTATCGCGAAAATATCTAAGAACGTTCAGAATAGAGTCTCGCTGCATTGTGAAGTTATTGCGTGTTACTTGTACAGCAGATAACTTCCTTACTACTTTTCTTTAATGGCCGTAGAGGAAACTGGGGTCCGGTTCCCGGATGGGAGGGGGGTTGGGTCCGGTCCCCGGAGGGAGGGGGAGGGGTACTTCTGGGTAAAACGGATAAGTAATGATGCTTGTCTGTAAGCGTAAAAATAATCCCAAAAAATACGAAGTCATGAAATTTTTGACCCTTGAAAATACCTCGTAACATCGATTTCAAAAATAAAGGGGAAACTGCAGAAAAGAACATGCTTGCTTTTTTTTAAGTGGCACCCCAAAAATAAATACCAAACCGGTTTATTGACCCCCAAAAAAACGACGAGCATTATAACAAATTTATACCAATGACAATACGAAGACATGAAATTTTTGACCCTTGCAAATACCTCGTAACATCTTTTTCAAAAATAAGGGGAAACTGCAGAAAAGAACATGGTAGTTTTAAGTACCTTGGTTGAGCAAATACATCCAGTTTTTCTTGCCCGAGTCAAAGGTTTTCTCCGTTGTGGCCCT
>JAOBRD020102976.1:0-10227 GCA_027575215.2 Hydrozoanthus sils | reverse complement strand
TATTTGCTCCTGAAATTCAGCCTTTTTGAAAAAAGGTGGTGGGTGGCGGCACATAATACCCCACCCCCCTAAATTGGTTTCCTAGGAAATACCATTGTTTTGACCTTCTCCTTTAATGGACAAACCCTTAAGGTCTTTTTTACGATCTATTCCGTGAAACATGGTGTCAAAAAACAACTGCGTACACTCATTGAATTTTTTTATAAGAACATGAGGCTGAAAATCGCCAAAAATTTAAGAACATGTTAAGAACTTGCTGAGACTTAAAAAAGGTGATGAACATTTCTTTATGATGATACCCTATTGCAATTAACTCATACAGTGTTATTAAAAAAAAATTTTGTGATTTTACTTTTCATTTTTCTTACAGATTAAGTTTTTTTTACACTTCCATACTAAAACTTCAGCTATAAAATGTAAATACTCCACATTGATTGTTCACATTTTCGCGTTTCAGCTCGCACACATTCAATATCGAGATACGTACATAAAAAATTATATTCAAACAGTTTGCGTTCACAACGAAATAATTGTTTTGAGTTTTCTACGGCATGGAACATATCTTGTTGTCAGTGACGGGAGGGTAGCACTTTTGTCAGTCATTTAAAGATGGAGGGTCGGGAGTATTTTTTGTTAAAACGCAGGGGAGGGCCAACAATTTTTTTGGAAAAAAATACTAAAATTCTCCAGCCCTCCCCCCCAAGAAAAAATGTACCTTCCCTTAGATCTATATTTAACAATAAATGAGTTTCTAGCCAAAACATATTTTTTTGAGTGCTGGAAGGGTGGCCTGGCAGAAAGCCAAAATATTTCTCCAATCAATTATCAAATTATCAGATGTTTTTTTCCTGGCTTTAATGGACAAATCCTTAAGGCCTGTTTTTGCGAGCTATTCCGTGAAACATAGTGTCAAAAACAACTGCGTACTAAAAAAAACCTATCTGGCGTCTTTCGTGCGGAGTTCTAGAGCTGCGCCCTTATTATTTTCGTAGATTTTGGTTGACTGTCTTTGAGAAAACTGTACATTTTGAAAACGCTTTATACAATGTGTTCTTATAAGGAGAAACAAAAACAAAGGGAAGTTTGTTGACAAGATGCAAAACTGAAACACTGTTTTGAATACCTAAACTAAATAAACTTGCTGGTCCATGGATCAGATCAACTTCTTAGTCTGTGCATGTGTTCATAAATTTTGAGATTTCATTCAGCCTTGACGGACGTCCGCCATAAGCCATGGTAAACACAAAAAAAGGAGGAACATGCAAAACATAAAAACACCAAATGAACACGAGACGGTTGCGATGCTAATGATGCTAATATATTTTTGCTTCGTTTCTCTGAATATATTATGTATGTATATGAATGAATATGTAAACGTTATTGGGTAACAAGACAGTTCTTTTTTGCTAATGAAAAATATCCGATTTCTTAATGAATAAATAAGAATCAAATGTTGTTTACAGCAAAACCTTACAAAACTAATTCTTGCAAGAATATTTTTGAAGGTACACACTTTGTACAACTTCGGAATCATTCATTTGTGTTGTCCATTCGACGTGTAAGCTCACTGTGTGCTTTACCCATACACCTCACAGCTATAGAACTTACCTTTTGTAATATCTTGTACATTTTGAATTCTTTCAAAACTAAAACTAGAACCGAAGAAAAAAACGAAAAATTCCTCTTTCTAATCTTGCTAATCAAAATTTTAGCGGGCTTTGTTTAACTGGTCACACCGCGCTAGCTCGTTCAAGCGAACAAAATTAATTGACCCCGCGAGAAGAACTTATTGAACAACAGGATCACTTCTACTAACGACTTTTGTCTCGTAAAAAGGACAGTTTTCTGAAAGAAGAGAACTTCTTGTTGCACACTCCTTAAATATACTACTACGACCTGCACGGGGACCAAAGGATAAACGCGTGCATGCATGATTGGCGATCAAATGTTCTATTTTGGAGGATTTTGTGCTTGTACACGTGTATGACTTGCAGCATCACCCATTCTATCGTCTGGATCGTTTAGATACATTTCCAAAAACACGACGTTTTAAGAAGCATAAGTTATTCCTGCTGACCCCTAGCACTGATCTAGAATATATTATCTAAACATTTTGTGGGTGAAAATGGAAGGAATATACTAAAACTTTATACTTATTAAAAACTTTCAAAGCAAACCACAAAATCAGACGGTATCAGCTATGCTTTACCTACCTAACCAAACACGATTCTTAGCTCCGTTTGTGCCTTTTCGTGCCCTTCAGTTGACCTGTGTTGCGAGCGATAATGGGTTACACTTTTAATGGCTGGATGCTGAAGGGAGTTGGGTCAAATATATGCAAATCCACGTTTGAAGCGTTGTATGCTGATCACTCCGTATATTGTGGCTTTGAATCTAATTACACTGTCAATAGTTTTTAAATTATTTGTTATTGCTTGTTATAGCTTCGTTTCAACAGAGAATAAGGATCGCTGCGTATAAAAATAGGGAGTATTGGTAAAAAAAAAACTAAACAAACCGTGTAAGCGTTGGGCTAGAAATTTATGCCGGATTGGGTAATGATTAAGGAAACAAGTAAAGAATTGTGAAACTGTGGAGTTTGTCAGCCAATTACGTTACTCAAGCAATCTACACTTTTTGAATTTTTACACAGAGAACTTACACAAAGATTCTAACCTGGGAGTAGAACTTTTTGTTGTGTCGACTGTACTTGTCGAAGTGTTAACATTGTCTTGCATTATAACTCATGTCTTGTGCCGTCTCGTGTGACCTGCTTATACATAGAACTGTTTGGATAACCTTCTCAACCCATATCAAGTACTATTATTTATCTAAAAAGGGCGCAAGCCTAATATACCGGCGATAGTAAAAAACCAGAAAACTGCTTATGTTAGTTTATGTTGCATTGTCATTGTTGTTGTTGTTGTATAAAGTTTTTGTTTATCTAATTTTTTTTATTAAAATACACTCCTAAACCATGTTTGGCTTTTGCTTTAAAGCCCCGTTCATACGAGCAATTTTTCCTTGACAAACTCACTTGAAAATTTTATTGCTCGTGCAAATGATCAACAAGTTTTCCTTTACAAATTTTTCATTGAAAGGCTTTCTTGTTCGTGTAGACGACGAGCAAGTTTTCCCTGACAAGTTCCCAGTTGTGGTTTGGCATCACATTCTTGTCGCATTTTTCTTGTTGTCCGTCTACACGAGCATATCGGACTTAAAAACTTTTCCTTTTTATGAAGTACGTAGAAAGAGTAACAAGATTGAAATGTCGAGCTCAATACGATTTTCAAACTCTTTCCTTGCTGCCATACAAGAGCTCTCAACAAGACAATTTTTTCTTTTCAAGGAAAAGCTGGCATGCCAGTTTTCGTCCACTTTTTTCCATCTACACAAGCAAATTTCTCTTGTCAAGTCAAACATTGCTCGCGTAAACGCGGCTTTACATAGTATTAACAAACTAGACTGCCTTGCTCTTCTATCAAAGTTTTTTGTATCAAGTGAGGCCAATAGTCTTCACTTGCCTTGGGTAGTCAGAAAATTCAACAGGTTTTAAAACTAAAGTATAGGACTACGGAGGAGTACGGATTGCGGTTTAACATCCTTATTCGAGAAGACACGGAGGTCTAACCGTTTGCAGATGTCAGACCAAAGGCAGCACCTTCTCAGTCAGTCGTTAGATCGAACCCGGCCCAGTCCTTCCGCGCGACAAAGTGGCGCCCAATCACTTTGCGATCACTTTTATAACTTTCATTTAGGGTTTTTTTGTTTGGTACGAGATATGTTGTTTAGCTTGTCGAGTCAAGTGTAGATTGTTTAGCTTTTCTGTTTCCGGCTTTTTTTATGTGTTTTATTTTTGTAGAAGTTACCTCTACTTTCGAGTTCCAGACTGACAGAAAGCAAAATCAAGTTAATCCGCTTATCAGTATATGAGTTATTTGAATGTTTTTGCGCTAGCACTTATTTTATAAAGACAACCCTTTTTTCTTAGCTGTGTATTAATATTACAATGATGAATTTAAAAGTTAGTTATTCTTTTTATTATACTGACGGAATCTCCCGTCTGTTTAAAACGACAACGAAATGCATGGCGAATTCTGTTTGCATAAAGCACAGTCAGTCAAGCGAGACTAACTATGTACAAAGGAACAACAAAGCCCGCCTTTAATTAAGTACTTTATGTTAAAACGTCAAACTTTATATTGCTCTTATCGATGTTTGTTGGTGTAAAAAGTCACGCTATGTTTACGTCTTTAACTGGTCGAGAATTTGTGTAGTGCATACTGTTTACACGGAGCTCTCTTTTTGCACGAAACTAGAGGCCATAAAGGCGTTCACTGAGCTACCGTTTGTCAAATAATTTGTTCGTACTTCAGTTTCAGATACATTTGTCTGCCATTATTTACATATTATAATATTGCTGATTCTAAAGTATCACCTTGATTCGTAGCCGGATCTGACACCGCGACACGCAAGGAGTTTTTCAAAGCAAGCTTAGTTTGCTGTCACGAGTTCAATTCGATTTTCGTCGGCGAACTGATTGGGTTTTTTTTTAGCCCGTTATAAAACCTTTTCACATACTTAGTTCGATGTTTACATGGTAGATCGGTAAAACATAGAACGTATCAGCCACCCATATCAATAACACGTGGTGATATCAAAAGCGCAAGCAGCCAATCAGAACGCACGATTCCATATCATGTGAATGATATGAAACTTTTCCCGCCGTTGATGATTGAGAGAATCTCACTAATGTGATAAAAAGAAAATTACATGGCCGCATGGAGATACGAATTTTATCTTCTCGTGTTGAAAATATCGCTGCGCTCACTCGTGAAATATTTTTTCAAAACTCGAAGATAAAATTCGTATCTGCAAGCGGCCATGCAATATAATATCTTCTATTTATCAAACATGAAAGACAATTTGTCTTATTTTTTTACGCTTAAGTATGTGCAATGTAAGTTAAAACGAGACTTTTTGTATTTCATTTTCGCCGATACACCAATGTGATTATTTACAAACTGTCGCTTGTGACACGCAAGGTTTTCTCATTGTAACATGTACTAAAACCTGGACGATGGACAATGGAAGATGGACGGTGAACGGCAAAATCCGGACTATCTAAATTTCAGAAGTGCCTCCTCTGACCACGATTATTTTCAGTTTTAATCGCTTTTTCTACTACAACGTACAACGAGCAAGAGAAGCAACGCAGAGGTTGTCTCTTATAACGGTAAGTTGTAAACTATTTTTCATGGGCCATGGCTTTTCATATCATGTTTATTGGCAAATACTGTAGCTCAGGCTGAGGCAGATCGCTGTACTAATCAATGCACATGCTTTCTTTACCTCACCAGAATTGCCCTCAGAAGACGGTTGTCTGAAAGTTTGGTAAATTTTTATTTTATTTTGGCAATTATTACGATATTTAGAGAACGAGGGAGTTATTGGAGCTAATAGACTGTAATTGTCACCCAGGTGCAGAGAAAAGATCGATCAGAAGATAGTAACAACAATTTCCTCTCCCGAAGATAGGGGTTCGGATAAATACTCGGTAGCACGCGAAATCCATCAAGAACTCAAAGTATGAAACGCTGTAAGAAATAGCCGGAACACCATGCAAAGCTCGAGGCCTGAGCACGTGAAATGCACCTCTTGCGGATTACAGATGAAAGGGTTTTTATTAGCCGCTTTGAGTCACACTCATCATTCCGGGCGTTAAACAATTTTTTTTTTCAAGATAAATATATGTCAATAAATAACAAAACGGTTCTACGATGCAAGTGGAGAATGGCTTCAATTTTACTCAAAGACACACAAAAGAAAGATCAAGACAGTAATTATAAGTGCCCGCCGAGTAATATAGAAAGCGCTATTGGATCAACACAGCGTGCGGTCAAGTAACAGTCGGCACGTGAAACATTGCCTTACCCTAATAGGATTTTCTTTACTTTTGAAATGATGTGCAACAGTAACTGCTAACAGCAAGAGTAAAAGATTCTTCTCGCAAAGTGAAATTGGGGCATCTCGACAACTTTGTACACAATAACTCAAGAGTTATATTTTTCGACGTGTGTGCGCCCACAGTCTTCACTTCATTTGAGGTTGAGACTTTAAAAATGTACTTGCTTATAAGATGCAAACAAATCAGGGAGCAACTTTAGAATATCCCGGCACAATTTTAAGTATTAAAAAAAGGTGGTCCGCGGTCCACAGTTAAGTTAATGGGATATAAATTAAGGAGGTCCGAATTTTGCCATCCATCGTCCACTGTCCATCGTCCACCGTCCACCGTCCACCGTCCATCGTCCTGGTTTTAGTACATGCCTCTCATTATCGACATTACGGAAATATTAACGCAAATGAAATTTTAAGAACCACAACTGGAATTTTAATTTCAACAAAATCCAAAAAAATGCAATTTCAATTAAAATAATCACAAAAATTTAAAAGATTCTAGCTCGTTCAGCCTCAATCCAATGGCGAGTTGATTTGATCAGTTGATTTATGAGTCTCGTTCCGAAATGTACGTTCATGACAGTATTTTAGCGAGGGTTTACGTCAGCGCCACTGTGGCTGAGCGACGTATTTGACTCGTAATCCTAGGGTCGCGAGTTCGAGCTCCGGTTAGAGCACTGTGTCGGTATGTCCGTCCTTGAATAAGACACCTTACCTGACTTTGTTCTAGTCGACTCAGCTGTATAAATGAGTACCAGTTCTGCTGGGTGCTAACCTGCGATAGATTAGTGTCCTGTCCAGAGGGAGTCAAAGACTCTCATCCGCTTAGCTCAACAAAACATTTAGGCTCGAGAAAGGATTTAGCTTTTGCTACGGCTAACACTGTATCCGTTTACATGGGATTTAAACGTTGAAACTCCGTTTGCGCAATTTAAAAACTTCTTATTCTTTCCTCTCAACCACGATCAAGCAAAATTTCCAAAACATGCAGCTTGAGCTGGCGCTGCAAAAAATTGTGGGATCGAAAATATAGTCTGGTCAACGGCGGAAAAACACTTCCGAAACCTTACTTGGGCTTTCCTGGGTAGCCCAGTAAATAAAATTCCGGCTAATGAAATCGTACTTAGAGCCCGCAGTTATTTATCAGCCGTTTACCAAGTGAACATGCGCAGATCAATCCTAAAACCTCTTTTTGTGCAATAATTTAAATACCCGCCGATCATCTTTTTGATCTCTCATCGTCATAAAATTGATCTCGATGTTGTAGGATGAAAGATTGAACGGCTGCCAGTCAGATATTTGTATGGTTCGGCTTGATCTGTCTAAACGAAACGCTTTACAGTGTAAATTTTCTACCGGTCAAAAATGTGCTGAAACCTTTTACTGTGTAATAGCATCACTGTGAACTGAGAGAATGCGAAAGTGCTAGCGGCTTGTAACATAAAATTGAGAGAATAAAAAAAAGTTGAAAGATAGGAAAACTTTTAAGGTTAGGCAAGTGGGTGTATCTTAGTTGGCGTTTGATGTAGTGACAACGGGCTTTTATTTGGGGTTAGCTCAGGTAGTCCCTGCTAAGACCTGACTGTAGTAGCTGATTTCCTAAACATCTGCTAACAGCCATGGTCAGACCAAGGAACGCACGTTACAATTCACTAGCAAAGATAGTTACAAAAGTTTGCGAAGACTAAAATGCATTCTAACTTATTACATTACAAACAAAGTCGACGTTTTATGGACAATAAACGTTGATGAGCTAACGACAAGTATTAAACCTCGTGTAGTTTGAAAGAGACCGCTCTCGCAACTTCACAACATCATCAGAGGCTCTTTAAAATTTGGGTGCAAAGCAATTTTTCATGCATAGTTACTAAAACCTTGTATAAAGAGCAAATTAACAAACCTCGAGATTTTATTAAAGACGATAGAAAGTTTTAACTTTGAACAACAATGGCGTCCGGAACGTTGCTGCCTAAGACGACAAAAATTTCGGATACACTGAGAAAAAATATAAGTAAAATTTGGATATCTGTAGATATCTATGAAACACTTTGATAAAAAGTTGCACGCCTCGAAAAACATTGACGAAGTTCATGTGAAAAAGAAGATAAATCAACTCTCGGTTTATGTCAGGAGCAAAAATATTGCGCCTCAATTTTCAACCCATTAACTCAAAAACCTTATGAGCCTTGAGTGGGTGAAGATAGGCAATACTGAAATGACGTCTAGAGTTGATCACATCTCTATTCCAGCTCAACATTTGTTTTTTGAGATGTAGCACTGTTCCTAGATGTTGAAGACAGCAAACGGCTCAACAGCGCTCTTTCCCCGATGCACCGCGGTGTTATATCTCTCACGACCGCAGCAACACCTCGCTTTATCCCTTCAATCCTATAACAATACAAGAAAGGAGACAACGACGCATTGCTTAACACAATTGACAGACTTACATTGCCGGCGATTTTCAAATCAATTAAGTTGCTTGTCCGGGGGATAATGATTAAGTTTGCAATCAACACTGAGATATACGGGACGTAACACATGAGGAATATAGCACTGACAATTGCCATTGTCCGGGATGCTTTTTTATGTTTTCTGTAATTGATGTCTCTGCCGGTATGTCCGTGAAGTCTCCTTGCCAACTCTGATTCTGCCCTGATGCGCGTTTCGTGCAGGCAGATAATAGCGAATATTCGATAGTACGCCGCCAAGCTCATGAGAATACCCGCCGCCAAGAAGGACACAAGGAAACCAAAATGAAGAGTGTAGAATCCGCTAGGGATTGTGAGGCTCACTTCGAGTATGCCTAAAATCCAACAGCACAGTGCTGTAAATACAACTCTGCGGTTTGTCACCACTGCCCGGTAACGCAGGTGGAAATGCAACGACAAAAACTTGTCGATACTGATCGCCGTTAGAGTCAGAAAACTAACAATAGCCAAAATTGCGACAGACACTGAAAACCCAAGCGTCGATCTGCAATAAAGTGCAGAGTTTCTCCTAATTCTCGCAATATGAGAGATAACAAACAGCGGCTGAGCGATTAGGCCCGTGAAAAAATCAGTAACTGCCAAACAACAGAGTAGGAGATTTGACGGGGTGTGTAGCGATGGTCGCCTTGAAATTGCTGCAATAACGAGTGCGTTTGCCACGGCTGCTGTGACACAAGTCAAACAGTTCACGATACTTGTCCCTATGCTCACCTCATAAAGGATATCTATGTCAGTTTGGCTCATAGACTGATAACCAAGAGAGCATTTTATAACCTCGGGAGGGATCGTGGCGTTGTATAGAGAGCGATTCATCTTTAGTTTTGTTCGGATGTTTTGTGGTTGAGCTGGCCACACCACAAAGGGTTACTCGATTGGAACTGTAATAAAAATTCAAATAAGTTCCTCTGTGGGTGCTTATTGTCGACTAGTGTTGATAAGTTCAAGCATAAAAGCTTTCAACTCAGTCCTTTTTTGTCACGTGGTTTTCTCTTCTCAAATGTTTTTATGGAGTTGATTGCAGTAAACGACCTGCTGAGCGTTATCCATCGTCGGCTGGCCGCACTAAGTGTCTTTTTAAAAAACGAAAGCCAAACCAAACACGCCACAAAAAAAAACAACCCCAAGTAAACTCGCGATTATTGAAGAACAGTGAAGCTTTGCCCGGTCTGAAAGATAACTACAAAAGAAACTGAAAAGGATGCCGCAAAGTAAACAACAGGTTTTAGGTCTTTGTTCAATTGTTGATCACTGAGGACTCAAGTTTGATGGGTTCGCCCTATCTCTGGCTACTGTCACTGCCGTTCGTGTATTGAAACAAAAAGCTTTTCACAACTGTAAACAAAATATGCGTTGTTTAAACTACTCGCTGGTTATGCTAATCCGCTTAGGCTTCATACTATAGTTTGACAGGTGATTGAAATGAAATGGCTTTGATCAATTTGTAGCAGCGATAATATGTGGTATAACTTGGATTTGGTAGGACAGACCTGCACATTTCAAAAAATTTTTGCAGTGTGAATTCCCAAAAAAACTTTTAACCTTAAATATTTTATCATTTTTTAGAAAATATACTAAGAACATTCGCAAAAAACTGTCATTTTCGAAACCTTATACTGACGCAATATTGACCTGCATTGATCACAAAAGTAGACAGTTTTGCCAGTAGGGTGTAACTCATTTAAAACTTCAGAGCCGAGCAGTATGGTGGCCGAGAGCTGCCACCCCGATTTTTTATATATTTTTTGCTAAAAACTAAAAAAATATATATAAAGTTGTC
>JAOBRD020102866.1:0-10228 GCA_027575215.2 Hydrozoanthus sils | reverse complement strand
TTAGCCTAGAAGAACTGTTTAATATTACACTCGTAATAAAATAATAGAACTTTTTTCCTTTTATTTGTTTTCAAACATTTGTAAAAATTAAAATCATAGAAACAGAAACTATATGCTGTAAGACGAAAACTCTCGAAAAGTACTCGTAGGAGACTCGACTGGGTCTAGCGGTTCCGTGTGCAAGAACATGGCGAAGTATAACAAGCGAGCAAAGATAGGCTTCCATTTGATCAAAAACGACAAGTTGAATCCTTCAATCTTTTGAAGGAGCCATGCCAAGACAAGCCTCGATATGGTTTTACTGTCGCTATGGATTTTGGTCCAGAAATCTTGACTTTGATCTGTTTGTGTGCAGTACAACTTCGCCATGCGTGACCAGATTTGTTGACATTGTGGTTTAGAAATGGAAATTCTTCAAGTTTGGTACGTGTAGTTAAATGTTCCAGTATTTGTATTTGCTCTATGTAAAGATTGATCTTATTGTTTTTGCTTGTTTGTATTCATTTCAAGCCGAGAAGGCATGAGCAGGCGGTGAAAAAAAATGAAAATTATACATTGTTGGCGTTGCTTACTCATGTCGGCGCTGGAAAATATGGCTGCAACGGTACAACTTTCTGCTGTTCGCAGCACTCGCCGATTGAATTGTCCCAAACTTTTATTCCACAGATTTAAAGAAGAAATATATGCCTTTTTAGAAACAATGTCAATTTTAGATAGAATCATGTATCAATTGGGAATTCGAACCCCTGAAACTTTGCTAAATTCGGTAACCCCGATTTGCTGCTCCAAGTGATAGTTTTCAAAAAATTGTCAAAAAATCCAGTGTTCCCAAATTTGAATTCTAAATGCTTCAAAATACACAAGAAAGACTAGAAAACATCTGTAAAGCTAAAATTTTGATGTGAGCTAATTGATTGGGCTCGAAATAGAGGCCGATTTTAGGTTAATTTTTTGAGCGATTTTATGGCCTTTCGGGCCTCGATAAGAAAAAGTCGTCTCGCGAAAAATTTATTTGACTGATCGAACTTAAAATTACATTTTTGTGAATAGTGCCCCTAAGCCTTCATTTTGGTGTGGTTTTTGAAAAATAGAATTCTCTCGAGTTGCGCGCCGTAGTCGATCCTACTGCAAAGTCGCTCTTAATAGCCAAATACACCCAAAATCTTAACAAAAAATTCAAAGCTTTCTCTCTGTCCCTGTTCCCCAAGCAAATTAATTGAATAACTAGCATTATTAAATTTGCAACCTCGAATATTACGTTTCTTGCATTATGATTGGTTCAGTCAATATCAGTTATCAGCTCATAATAATACCGAGTCGACCATATATGAAAACTGACTGTGTGGTGATGCAAAGTTGAAATATGGTTCGAGGAAGATTTTGGCTGTCATTCTCAATTATCGCTAGGTTTGAAAAACTCAAGAAATTTAACAAAATACTTATTCCATTCGCTCTTTCTGGATTTGAGATAATTTTAGCCAACTCGGGTGCTACGTGCCTCTTTGGTTATTTACCATCTCATATTCAACGCACGCTCTGGGAATAATTGTTTAAAAAGTAAAAGAATATAAACTCTTCAGATTAATCAATTAGTTCATGATATTAACCTGAAGTAGAGCTAATGCTCGAAAACTTTTGGTTTTTTTCCCCCAATTTTGTAAGTTTTTACTTTTTGTTAATAATTAAAAATCTGGCGAGTTATGTCCAAACGAATGATTATGTTAACAATGTTTCATTGAAAAGGGTCCAGTACGTATTCAATACCCTTGTCCTGTATATTGGAAGTTTTGGACCGACTTTCGGCCAATCAGCGCGCAGGATTTGGTTATTGGCCCTAGAAATTTGGCTTGCACTGTAATAAAGTAATATTTTTCTTATTTTTACCTTTTATTAAAACGATCTGCACCTTACATTGTGCTTCCCCCAGTGGGTTTCTCGCAACACAGGTATAGGTTCCCTCCTCCGATTTCTTGAGGGTTATTAGTTTCAGATCCATGCCCCCGGGCCTCGGTTCATACAAGAACACAGTTCCCCATTTTGACACCACACGTTTACCGTCCTTCATCCAGTGAAAGCGAGGCTCTGGCTTTCCAGTTGCGTGACACCCAAACGAAACAGACTGACCCTCAAATACATATATGGGGGAGACGGAACAGTAGTTGATCTTTGGTTTCACTAAAAATAAATTTTTAAACAACCTTATGGTACGAGAAATTTAAACGTAGATTTTTTTCTAAAGATACAATGGTGTGCCCATACAAGGCATGCATGCTTTCTTATTATTTAGAGCATGGTAGTCCACTCATACTGGATTACCAAAGGACTAGCAAATAAAATGGAGGACACTAACTATTACAATCTAGAACAATTCTAGTATATACTAGTAAGTCAATGCCTTTTTATTTTCTCCTCATACTTATCTTATACAAGAGCCTTAATACCTTATAACCTGAAATATCGGTTTCACTTATTTAACTTACATTAATTTATTATTAATGTCGAGGTAATAACGTTCTTTGAAAAGGCCGACGTTTTCATTTCGAAGCGATATTTGAAGGTATTATTTTGGTTTCGAGAAATTTAGCACGACTGGTTCCGGCAAATTTATGTCTCTTTTAAATCCATAAATTTGAATGAATTTGAGCCAAACTTGGACTGATTATGTATATCTCGATGTAAATCATCATCAGATGAAAACATAAAATGTTAATCTTGAGAACCATAAAATGTTTTGACAAAACCTTTTTACTGCCATTCCTCATTTAGCACGATATATTCACTAAGGTAAAAAAAAAGTTTCTCGCTATAGGCACTTTAACGTACTTTGAAATATACCTTTTACGTGGAGGTGAATTTGTGACACGTCTTTTGTGTGACCTTTTGCCGCGCACTTGTAAAACCCTGCGTCACTTGCCTGGATATTTGATAAGACAACAGCGGACCACATTCGGCCTTGGAAAGTCGGCGCAAGCACTTTGCCGCCTTTTCGCCATTTTATGTGTCGTGCTGGCCCCCCTGACAAGACACTGCAGTTCATCATAATGTTTCCACCAACATCTCTCCATACATTTGGTCTTGAGTCTTCCGTTAAGATCTTGCAAATAGTTTTTTCTTTGTAGAAACCACCTTCCGAGGTAAATCAATCAAGTGTGGATTTCGTTAAAACTGCAAGGAACTTTTTATAATTTATACAGACAAACGGTATATGTTGCTGAAATAGAAAATAGTTGCTGTCCATGACCAGGATGTCCAAACTTTGTGCAATTCCACATTTGGTTTTTGCCGGTTTCATTAAAGGAATTCTCCACTGTATAACATTCTTCGTTTCAAATAAAACTTTTGTTAAATCTCTCTCCATATCAGCAGCTCAAATTTGATAGCCCTGTACATAAATCTAACGCGAAGCAATTTAGTTTGATCATTTCCACGGTTTTAATTTCCCGCGCGCCGCCATTTTGAAATGTGATGTGTTTATGGTTGCAGTGCCAGACTCCCTCTCGTTCATTGCAGTTGTATTCATCGAGAGTGGAGACTTGCACTGCAAATAAAACACGTCACATTTCAAAATGGCGGCACGCGGGAATTCAAACCATGGAAATGATCAAACAAAAATGCTTCGCGTTGGATTATGAACAAGTTTCAGCTGCTGATACGAACACAGACTTATTAAAAGTCATAATTGAGACCAATAATGTTATAAATTGGAGGATACCTTTAAATCCTGTACCAACTGTAGAACAATTTAGGAGGATCCGCCTGCTAGGTGAGCAAAGTAAGAGAACAATGTTCATTAGTGATGAAGGTCACGCGTGGGAGAAAACTCCAGTAACGTTCTATGTTTTTAAGCCTTTAACAAGTGTTATGTAACATGATATTTGGTTTTGCTAAGAAGTATATGTTCTACAGACAAACAGATGTCGGCATGAGATTGGCCTTAGAATTATGTGGCTGATGCAATACCACTCCGACTTGGTGCAATTTCCATGTAACACGTAATATTTGTTCGGATGTTTCTCTCAGCCAATCAGTGACAAGGAGTACATTTTGTGTATACAGGTCAGCCATAGTTTTGCAAAACATATTTATTTCTGCTTTGAGTCGTGTAACATCTTCGAGCCACCTTAGATTTGTTAGTTGTTCGAAACCCATTTTAGTGGAAGTTTGGAACTGCTCGGAAAACCGTCAGTAACCAACAAAAACTAAAAGGGTTAGGGAAAGCGGTAACAACGATATCCGGATGAAGCTTTTGCTAAACCGTATGGTTTATACGGAGAACGGTCCCCAATACATCTAAAGCCAAGCGAATTTTAACACAAGTTACCTAAATAGAACGAAATACAGCCAATTTGAAACAAATTTCTTTCGATAATATTAGGCCGGGAGTTTTGGAAAATTAGGTTGTCTGAGACTGAACTAGCTCAAAAACATGGCTATTTAACACTTATTCTATTTCAATTTAGGTGGACAGTGGCAGAATATAGAAGGTAGAAATTCATTAAACCACTATCCACCGAAATTGAAATAGAATAAGTGTTTTAGTTTTACCAGCGAGGCAACTGGTTTGTGGAAATTTCCTTTCAAGAAAACGAAAGATTTTTAAGGAAAAAAAAACACTTTTTTTACTTGAATCACTGAGCATGGCCAAACTCACTTATGTAACAAACGTGTCTTGACAGTTTGTCAACTACAAAATGCCTTAGATGGCGTAAAACAGTGAAATTCTTTAGGCTGTTTCATCTTCGGCTTCTTTGGCCACGATATTAGCCGAAAGAAATTCGTTTTTTTGTCGGGTTTGTTTCGTGTATGTACGGCGAGCGTTCGGCGGCCGATCTGTGAAAACAAGTTTTACCGATATGTTTTTTGCCCATTTATGGGATTTATATCGACTGCAAGAGTATTGGAGCTGCGTCATTCTTCTCCGTGATCGCCATAATTCTTTGCGATGTTTAGTCGTTATTTTGTATCACAAACCAGGCTAAGAATTCAAACACCGAGTCCAATATCGTTTTCCAAAGACTTTTTAAAAGTGTAAACTTAAAGGTTTCCAAAAGAAAGAGACATTTTGCCGAACAGCTAAGATGTTTGAAAGACCACTATTATGAGCGCGTGATGCGTGTTGCTGAAGAAACTTTTGCTCAAGCGATTTCCTGTTGGTCGCCCACTTTTCTCATTGCTGAACATTCGAGAAACACAAAAGAGATCACCACACACGATGTCTTCACGATTTTTCGCAGCACTTATCATTATGCAGGGCATCAAAACAATGTGTCGATTGTATTCTTGTCAACAGTGTTGCAGGTCAGTCTGTTTCCTATAGTTTAAACTTCCACTCAAATCGTGTACTTTGATGTTATATTCAACTCTGCCGTCGTGCAAATGAGCTTATACCATTTTTTATTCAACAATAAAAACAAAGCTGGCTACGCATTAACGGAGTATTTTTTATAAAGAACTTTTCATTTTGTCAGTTGTTAAGCAACGAAATGTTTGTATGTTTTAAGTAATTTACATTTTGACGCTTCATTTAATTTGTAGTTTGTTTATATAAGTTCTACACATATTTTTAGTTAAATATAGCAAATTTTTGCAATTTTATTTCTGAAATCCATTATACACGGCAAATAATCATGTCACGACGGGATTTGCAGCAAGTGTTGAAGCGATTTGGATCTTTTAAAGAGCTCACAACAAGTTTATAAATAGATCACTGCATGCGACACGTTTTTGATTCGGCAATGCCAGATTCTGTTTTGGTCGAGAAAAGTTAGAACTATTTACAGCCCTTGTGTAAGACAAAATGTGACTATATCTGAATTCCATAGAAAAGTCAAAGTGGAAATGCAAGTTTGTTGCGAAAATACGTTCTTCTTGCTTGGTGTCTGAAGCGACTATAATTAGTTTCTTTGTGAATAAACATCATTACTTTACATTCCAAACCGGGCCTCTATTTTTTCGTTAAAGTAAGGGGTTAACTGTTAGAAAACTTGAGTCTCTTCTACATTATTATCTTATAAAAATATGTGTAACCTCTTTCGAGAAAGCCGAAAGCGAGCTGTAAAGTCTTCCGGAAGGCATCTATAAACTATCGATAATGAACAACCTTTAGAACAAAAAAGCCCAAGCTAAGCTTGAATATTCCAAGTATCAAAAGACGCGAGCCACATGCAGTCCTCGACCGCCTATTTTTTTAACTAATCATGCAAAAATGGAACATGCTCTTTGTTCAGTCTTATTTGCACTAAACAAGCCGTGAATCAGAACAGAACTATATTATACAGGTTTTTAATCTTGCATATTTTTTTCCACTTGACAGTGTTTCCAGCTGGGCGCTCGTAAAGGATGTTTCTTTTTTCAATTAAGTCAGTTAACAAATTATTATTATTATTATTAATAATAATATTATTATTAATATTATTGTTATTATTATTATTATTATTATTAAACAAACAGTGAATCAGAACAGAACTATATTATATACGTGTTTCTAATTTTGCACAGTTTTTATCACTCGACAGTGTTTTCAATTGTGCACTCGTAAAGGATGTTACTTTTTCAAATTAAGTTAGTAGTTAGTTAAAGTTTATACATCACTATCATTGAATTTTGGTCCGTTAAAAGGTGCAAAAGGATGAAAAATGTCGTTTATTTCATTAAAATAACTCTTTTGGTTGCCGAGATATTATGGTTTTTCCAATATGCAAATTACCATAATTGTGACCTCAAAGTCGGGAATCAAATGGGACAAATTACGAAACATCTGCTTATCTCTATAACACGTGTTTGTGTTATAGTGTAAAGCTTCAGTAACATTGATATGTTATTTCAAGAGATAATGATTGTTTTGTAGTTTTCCCTTTGGATTCCTGACTTTGACGTCAGAACTTTGGTAAAAATTTACCTTAAAAAAATAGAATAAACATTTTTTTTTCTTTTTTAAAAACCTTTCTAACGCACCAAGGTTCCATGATAGTGATATGTATATATATATATATATATATACTTTAACAAAAAAGTTGACTTTCCAGCCTGTTGCGGGGGAGGGGGGAGGGGGCGTGCTAGCGCACCCATTGCAACCCCTCCTTTCCCTACGTGACTTTATTTTAATTTTGCCCTTTTCTTTGAAAAGTATTAAGCTCACTGCTGAAAATTTGATAGAATTGCAACTAATATCTGGTTTGTTATTATTTTTCTCTCAGTAGGTGTTCCAGTGACTCTGTTTACAATGGCTGTATATCTGTATACTAATAACCCTCATACATGCTAATGAGCAAAACTATTTGCTAAGTGCAGTTAAGAACGTGTTATTTTAATCTTTTCTTTCTTTTTTAGTAAACCTGTCTTAAATACATAAACAGGAACACTTTCCAAGCGCAGTTGAATCCCTACTGGAATTTTGCATCGAGAAATGCACTTGTATTTAAGAACGCACACAAAAGTTCCAGATTGCTCTCGATGGGAACGATCATCCTCTGAACCGTGTCGGTGAAATACACGGTGAAATACCAGATGATAGGTCGTCTGGACACTCGTCAAAACAACTTGGTACTCAGTATCACTGTTCTTGTCCAAAGCTAATCGACTTCTAAGGTACATGTGTTTAGAATTAATTCTTAATTTGTTTATGGTCTGATCATCCACTTTCAGTCAGCTCTCGGTTTTAGATTCACTAGTTTGTTCGCAAAACAACTTTAAAGTCTGATGTTTTACATCTAGAACTTGTAAGGAACTATAGATACATAATGTTTCTAGAAACAAAGTTGAAATACCATTCTAATTTGTTTGGCTTAGAAACCATGAACCATCAACTCTGCAACAAAAAGTGGCTGCAATTTTTTATTTACCTTGCACAATGCTATTTATAAATATTTGAAAGATTTTAGAGTTTAGGAGTTGGACAGAACCTACCTTTTGAATTTACAACTATTCCGTTTACCAGGAGGATCAGGAAAAGTTTAACGCTCATTCTTGCAAACTCTGTGTTGTCGGAAAAGGGAAATTCAGATGCTGCAGATAGACGCTCCTGAATCAACAGAGATAAACACAGTTACTTATATATATATCACCAAATGCGTGGGCCGCATGCATGTCAACATTGGAAATTAAACAAATGAGTCTAGAACACACTGGATCAGCATACGGTTAACAAACAACTAAGAAATAAACAACGAAACACTTCACTTATACCTTTTGTCTACGTGACTACATGAGTAATAACAGATGAATAATTGTGAGAGGAATTCAAAGTTTTATCGTGAGAATAAACTCTGGATAGACAAGCCCGGTGACACGAGCTACTTAAACTTTGAGATAATCAATTTTAAAAACTATACTAGACCCTTTCGCAGCTTTTGTCAAAATTCTAACTAGACCAATAAGCAAAACTTTGTCGCTACTAGTTGAAAGAATGCTCTAGAATTAGCAAATTTGCCGAATTTGGCTTTGATATGTGATAAGATGGTGAAGCCTAAGCATTAAAAGAGAAATGAACGAAAAAAGAAATCTCTCAAAAAATTTACCACAGAACGATTGTTGGGTTCTTGATCTTTGTCCAAGGCAAGTTTCAGGCTCGTACACAAATTATCTGTACTAGAAAATCGGCATTTCTTTCACTCTACCCAGCTCAGGAATTCAGAGCAGGACGTCTACTGACGTCATGATAAAATTACATAAGCGGCACTTCATTCTGTCAACAAATGAGCTCAGCTCATTACAAAAAGGTTCTTTGGCCGAGATCGGATGAACTGAATTCAACAGACAAAAAGCTTAACACGTTTATTAATATTTCATTGGATGATCATATTAAGTAGCGCAATAAAGGTATAAAATTATGATAATCTGCGGGAAAGACAAAACTTACTTTCTCACAGCGCACCAAGGTCAATAAGCGAACCATTTTGCGCTTCGCCGTGTTTATGGTAAATCTTTAAGCAAGGGAAAAAGGTGGTACACCGTATCAAACTCCTTATACGGTGGTAAAATTAGTCAGTTGGTTAAAGGAAAGTTTTTTGAGGCTTTTCTTAGCGAAATCTGTGCCATTCGAGTTGAGGATTTATGGCGGGAAAATAGCGAGCATGTTCCGTCCGAGTGGTTTTCTTCTCGGAACACCGAAGTAGGTTATGTTATTTCTATATTTGGTCTCTGTGGTGGACTCATTAAGTTTTCCTCATCGCAAAAAGATTTTTCTCGTACATATTCATTTCAATCAATCATTGAGGCTGTAAATAGTCTTGAGTTTACCTATCTCGACGGCAAACAGCATGAAGTGAACCCAGTCACACACCGAAAACACTTTGAAAGCCCTTTTCAGGGCTGCGACTCTGTGAGAATGTTTTCTTCGGACGTTTCATTGAAATCTTTTTAAAATTATGCTTTAGAACGACACAAAATTCAAATCTAAACAAATCTTAACACTGTTTAACTTTTGGATCGATCCTTGAAACAGCAGAGTATGCTTGGCCCTTTCAGGGCTGCGATTCTGTGAGAATTTTTTCTCCAGGTGTTTCTTTGGGATTTTTTTAGAACGACCCAAACTTGACATTATTTTGGCTTGATCCTTGAAACAGCAGAGTATGCTTGGCCCTTTCAGGGCTGTGGTTCTGTGAGAATTTTTTCTCCGGTTGTTTCTTTGGGATCTTTTAAAGTTACATTTTAGAACGACACAAACTTCAAATCTAAACAAATTTGATATTGTTTTGACTTGATCCTTGAAACAGCAGAGTATGCTTGGCCCTTTCAGGGCTGCGATTCTGTGAGAATTTTTTCTCCGGATGTTTCCTTGGGATCTTTTCGAAGTTATATTCAAGAACGGCACAAATCTTAATATTGTTTTGGCTTGATCCTTGAAACCACAGAGTATCCTTGGCCCTTTCAGGGATGCGATTCTGTGAGAATTTTTTCTCCTGGCGTTTCATTGGGATCTTTCAAAATTATATTCTAGAACGACACAAACTTAACATTATTCTGGCTTGATCCTTGAAACAGCAGAGTATGCTTGGCCCTTTTAGTGCTGCGATTCTGTGAGAATTTTTTCTCCGGGTGTTTCTTTGGGATCTTTTGACAGTCATTATTTAAAATGGCACAAAATTTAATGCTAAACAATTTTTAGTACTGTTTTGGCTTGGAGAGTCGTAAGCTTGCCCGTCCGGCTCGCGGATTTTCAAAAAGCTAAGAACAGCCCAGCTACTGGTTGTTATAAATAAAATGCGTATAACGCAAAAAATGAACTATC
>JAOBRD020102762.1:0-10229 GCA_027575215.2 Hydrozoanthus sils | reverse complement strand
TGGAGCAGCTAACTTTTATAATGTAGAAATATAGTTTTTACAGACACTTAATAAAAAAATGGCGAAAACTTTATTACGTTCTTATTGATCTAAGAAATGTTAAAACTAATCATGAAGTTTTTCAGACGGCAGAAACTGGGTCTGCTCAAAAAGCCTTTTTTAGCGTTTGGCTCGCTACCGTAATATTTTGAAAGTTCCATGTACCCTAATCATGATGCGAATTCAGATTTTTCTTGGTAGGAAAGGGTAAACCTTAGCAAAGCTTATGTTGTGCGCCTTTGAACGAGTACGTGTAAAGTGTCAGGGAGCTATAGAGCTGGTGGGCTTTAGTTCCACCAATAAATTTGCCCAAGAAAACTAACAAAAATTAACGATGAAAAATTTGACAAAATTCTGTTTGGACTGATAGATGTAAACGTACTTCTAATGACCTCAGAAGTTCTAAATTTCAAAATTTTCCTTTGGAACATACCCCGGACCCCCCCAGGAAGCTTTTGTGCTCATTGGTTTGCGTTAGCCACCCGAAATATGCTCCGCGGTGAGTGTGGGCGAGGGATAAGCCGCTTGAGCTTGAACTTCGCATTCCGAATTTAAAAATCAGGGACCGCGTTGGGGTTGAGAAAGAGGACGTTTTCCTACAAATATCTCCTAGGTTACGGCGCGAGTGACTTTCGTGACGTCTTCTTACACCGATGCACAATTGGTCGAAAAAAAAGTTTTTTTGTTCTTTGCACTGGACACAAACTCGTATCTTCAGTATAGTTTCAAAACTGAAAATGAAGAATTGTTCTCAGATGATCTTTAATTTTCGTTAGTGATTTGAGCTTTAAGTTCTAAATTGTTCTGAGTTGAATATTTTGGTACGATGTATAAACATTGGCTGCATGTTTAAAAATAGAACAATAGTGCAATTATAGTGAGACTTGGTCTGGATTACTCCAGCATTACATTACGGCTTTATCAGATGAATTGCTAATTTTGATCAAATTAAGGGGGGGATTTACATTAAGATTTTCGGGGGTAATGCAAGAATTGAGAGGGAAGTTTGAAGGAGGAAATTTTTGAAGAAAAGCACCAAACCTCTCTTTCTTGAGCACTGCGCAAGTGCAACTTTGGTTTGGGAACGTTTTGGGGTTTTTCTATCAAAAGTTAACTTCAAAATTAATTTTTTGATATTTTCTTTAAAGCCCCAAAACTGAAACTTCTCTTAAGAACTACCAATTGCCCAATCTATTGTTTCCCTCAAAACTTGTCCAAAAAGTCTGAAAATACTCAAGTTTCTTCCTTTATATTCAGTCTACGGTCGTAATGATCGGATTTTAAAAATTTAAACCGGCTATGGACGGCGATATCAGCAAAAACATCATTAAAAGTCGCCAGAAAGTGGCTTTTGACTGTTGTCTTCCTCCTTCAAGAGGTTGATAGTTTCGAGTAGGAAGTGTTGAGATGCTGAAGTTTCGAGCCCATTACATAATTAGCCCTTTATCGCACGATTATTCCGACCGAACGACTAAAGACGTGTTCACACTAGAGACGCAAACGAAATGCCATTCACAGTTAGAAATTTGTGAAGCAAGAGCAAATACAAGCGCAAGGAGTGCGCGCAAGAAAAAGGAAATCCTCCTTTTCTTTCGTTTGTCTCTGTGTTTCCGTCTCTTGTGTGAACGCGCCTTAACCCTCGAAATGTTATAATAAGCACTTTGAACACTTCCTACTTAAATTCTGGACTGTTGCACATATGTGCTAGTAAGGAGACCGACAGTAAAACTAGAAGGGCACTAAGGCTTCAAGCGTCAGAAGGAACTAAGCCTGTACGTATACCGAACCCTTAAAAGAAGTTTTTAAGCCTGAGTGTTAGCAGCCGTGGACAGCTGTTTCGGCCTTATATACCTTGGTCTCGTCAGCACGACATAGCTAACAACAAATGTCCATTAACGTGTTTTTCTTCTTTTTTTTTTTGCCGAGAGACTTATACTCGATTTTGTCTCTTGTCCAAAAAAGAAGAAAAATACGTTAATGAGTCCTTGCTAACAAACAGGCCCAAATTCCCACTTCCTACTCAAAACTATCATTTTTTTAAGTTGATCAAAAATTACTGAGCTGTTGTTCTTACTTGTAGAGGCACTAGACAGTTGATAAAAAAACTCATCTAGTGTTTGTTAAAAGGAAGTTTTACAATCTTGTTCGTTCTTTGAAAATCAAAGGCTTGCCAGATTGCGCGGTTGCCGGTTTTCCGACTACATACCCAAGAGTACTTGAAAATAAAAACTGGTTTCTGTTTCACAAACGAGGAAACAACACCATACAAGCACAGTTATTGTTTTATTTAAGCAGGTTTTGTTCTTTATCGATTTTGTCCAAGGCAAACGGCCTTGCACCAAAATAGAAACTGCTGCAAAAATTTTAACATTTTTTTGCAGTTTAATATTTGTTATTGATGTTGTCTGCCTGGGTGGCCTGTGTTTTCTGTTGTTGAAAGGTCCCAGAGGCTGATGGGTAGAAATGACTCCATGCGTCCGCTTTCCCGAAAATGGCGGCGTGTGTGCGAAGACGCATGTGAAGAGCAGGTGAACAACGTGAGGTTATACCGTGTTTCGGACATTTATGATTATACTTGGTACGTGTATTGTGTAGAAGAGTGCGTCAGTTGTCAAGTTCTGTTGTAGAAAAATCAGAAAATACCTCGATATAGAAATCGAAGCGTCTATCCGTGCGGCTCGCGATGTGCCCTTGACGTAGTGACTGCATATTCTACACGAGCCCCCCTGGACACCGACTGGGTTTTCTGTATGTGTACAAGTGTGGGATAGCTGGAGGTGCAAGCATAACAACCTAATTACAAACAATTTAAATAACGAAATAGGTCTGGATGGCAGCTGAGAGTTCAGGAAACCCTGAAACGAGTCTGGTAGACTCAACAACAACAGACACAAGTGTATGGAACATGATTGAGTCTTCAACCTCTCGAATTGACGACCTGCGAGAGATAACGCCATCTATTAGTCCTGTATTTACAGAGGATCAAGTTCGTGAGCTGACACAACAAGCCAGTGACATGGAGTTACTGCTTGCACACGATACTTTTAAACGAATTAATGAGCGGATGGACGCGCTAACTCCAGAGCAAACAAGTTTATTGATCGCTACAACTGCATCACCCTTTGACCACGATGTTACATACACAGATGCTTTGCCGAGCCTTTCAGATCCGCCGTCCGATCCAGATCACTTTCCAATAGTGTCTAGCCATGGTCATGATATTCTGTTTAATGAGGGACTAAGATTAGATCTTCCAGAAGGTATTTTTCATTCGTTTGGAAATATCTCTGAAATTCGGACTCCTCGTACGGACACAGTCGAGCACAGGGAACCCAGCTCGACTTCTGAGGAGCAGAAGAAAGAAGAGAAATGTAACAAAACAGATATCAAGGACGACGTTCACAACGAAACAGAAAATGATTCAAAAGAAAAGGAAGTTGAAAACAAAAAAGATACTGACAAAGACAGCAAAAAAACATCTGGTTATTCTTTGAGGCGTTCTCCCAGAAAACAGGCAAACAAGTTGGAGAAACCAGCTGTTGAACAGAGAAAACTTCGAAGCCATGGAGCAGTGAAAACTGAAGAAGAAGAAAAACCAGTCACACAGAATCAGGAAGAAACAAAGAAAGAGTTAAGAAGAAGCCCAAGAGGAAAAAATGCTCAGAATGCAGTCGAGAGTCAAGAAAAGACATCTGGAAGGGGTCGTGGAAGAAAGGCACTGCAGTTTGGGAAACAAGGAAAGACAGATGCTGTGGAATCAGAGCAAGGAGCTAGTGCATTATCTAAGCAGAGAGCTGTGGAAAATGAAGATTCCAAAACTGTGCGAAGGTTTGTTGACTTTTGATACATATTAGTGATTAGTGAATATAGTTTTGTCTGGGCAAAAATGAGTATGATTACCATATTTCCTTGAATTAACATTGTGTGTTTTTTAAATTTTTCATGATTGAGGGGGGCATTTATTCGCGGATGGCATTTATTTATTTAAAATGCTGTTTGTTTTTTAAACAACCAACCATAACTTTACTTTAAAAAATAGAAAAAAAGAGACAGTTCTTTCCTGACTGTACTGATCAAGCTTTGCAGGTTTAAAACAACAACTTGTTGCACTTGTAAACACGTAAGAAATTAGAAAAAATGGATGTTGTGGATTTTTGTCTGTGCCTTTCAAACTTTAGACTTACATTTTTAATGAACTCCACTCTTTGATGTTTCAGGTATTATTGTATTGCACTATAATTGTTAAGTATTATTATTAAATATTATGACATAACACTAAATTCTCCCAACTAGAACCAGTACTGTTACCAGTTTAGGAGAATTTTGCTTTTCATCTTCAGTAGTCTTCTATGTGTTATGTAAGGAGAAGTTAGATATTGGTTATCTGGCTTTGGTTGAAAGGGTTAAACAAACAAACATGTTTTATCTGATGAGAAAGTTATTGTGTTGGTTGTGAATGAGGCCTTCTAAAAAGCTCAAATAATTATGTGAAGTTCTATAAAACTTAGCTGAAAATAATGTTAAAGAAAAAGATAAGTTTGTCCATTGCCCTTATACATTTTTAATGAGCTTATAACTCACAATTCATTTCTGAATAAAGATATTAATATTTTTATTATTTATGATATTTACTATATATATATTACAACTCATAGAATCCTTTAACATACAATATTTCTAAGGAGTTGCTGGAAAGATGGGATACATAAATTCTGTGGCAAAAATGCTGGAACATGCCAGGCCAGTGAAATTTTGCTTGGCCAGTTAATTTTGAATCGTAGTGGTCAAATTGACCAGTAACCTTAGATTTTTATAATGATCATTATCTGCCCTTGGTAGTGCCCTTAGAGGCTTCCATAACTGTTCTCCAGCACCTCAACTCGTTACTTTCTTCTTAGCAACTGCCCAAGACAACCCAAGACCTTTCAACAGCATTAATTTATGCTTATTAATTTATTTAGTAATAACTAGCATAAAAGATGCATTTTAGAAGCCTGGGATATAAACACCTTATAGAACCCTTTTAAACTGTGACAACAGAGTTAAACTTCAACAGAAGTACTTGCTCTTAACTTAAGAAGGCAAAGAAATTTGAATTTCAAATTTCAATTTTAAATAGTACGAATTCTTATTCCTTTTCACAAACTTGACATTTTCCTGTGATGAAGGCTGGAGTTCAGCTGTAATGTTGGGGATTTGGATTTTTATATCAAATTTATATCCTAAGTAACTTAATTTCTTAAAATTTTTTCACTAGGGTACAGGATGAATTTTAACTCTTAACAATATGCATATTGTTGAGCCTTTTTCAGTGAGTTTAGGAACCAATCAGGTTACAGGATTTATGGTATACTATGGAACCCCATAATATGACCGTAGTGAGGCCACAGTTCAGCAAAAATTAAAAATGTTTTACCGTTATTTTAAAACCAGTGCTTGAAAACCTACAGCATGACCATTCATTTTCTTTGCCTATTCAAGTAGATTGTGAGAATGTCCATTGCTTCACCAAGTTAATTTTTAAGCACATGTTTTTGTTGTTTTCAGATCACCAAGAATTCAGCACAAACCAGTAGAAACAAAATCAAAGCCAGTAGAAAAGAAGAAACCTGGAAGGAGAAAGAAGGGTCAGGATGAAGAAAATGTGGAAACTAAAGAAACTATAGATATCGAAAATGAAAATAAGAAAAATGATCAAGAAAAAGATTTGAATGCTGAGGGAAAAGGAGATGCGGATCTAGAAGTTGATGTAGAAACCAAAGCTTTCAAAGAGAGTGAAGGCAAGGAAAACAAAGTCAACAGTTCAGAAGAAGAGAACAAGAATAATGGAACTGCAGCTGCAAAGGAGCAACAGAAAAGCATCTCAAAAAGTGGTAAAATTCATCCGCAGCCACCCAAGGCAAGGCGGAGCTCAAGAATTGCTCATGCTGTTGAAGAGAGACACAGATTGGAGGAAGAGAAGAAGAACGAAGAGGACCGGTCTAGCAGCGAGGAGAAAAAAGAACTGAAAGTCTTGCATAATGCTGAAGGTGAGGGCGAACCAACACAGTTGGTTGAAGCAAACAGTGAAAAGAAAAAAGAAACAGAAATAAAAAGAAAACAGCTAGAAGAGAAAACTGTGAAGTCAAAAACCGCATCAAGTGAAGACGAAAATAAAAAAGATAAATTAAAAGAACATAACAAGGATCATAAAAAATCCACTTCTCTGCATAAAAAAGAAGTGAAGCAAACAAAAGAGGAGCAAAGTTTAACAAGTATTGAGCAAAACAAAACAAATAAACACAAATTCAAAAAGAAGCACGAGAACCAGGTGAAGGAACAGAAGAAGGATAAGAGAGAAAATGGTGAAGCAAAAAAGCAAGGTATTGAAACAAAAAAAGGTGAGAAGGAAAAAAGAAAGGAAACCAAAGATGCAACACAAACGGTTGAAGAAGTAAGAAATATAAAAAAAGTTGATGTGGATGGAAAAAAAGGTGAAGAGAAAAAGAGAAAAGAAGAGAAAGAAGTTTGTATTGAGAAGGCTGAAACAAAATCAGAAAAAGTGATCCAAGACAAGCCAAGAAGACAAAGTGCCACACGAGTGAAGAGCATTGTAAAGGAGCTGGCCAGCAGCAAGCTGAGTGATGAAGAGAGTGATTCAAGAGGTGATGATGATGATGATGAAGAAATGGATGATTCTGATTATGATCCAGACAATGACCCAGATAGAGTTTGGTGCATTTGCCGTAAGCCCCATGGAAACAGGTACAGCATGTGTTTGTGCTTTGTAGTTATCAATAGGTAATTATTTTCATCGCCATCACCTTAGCTGTCGTCATCTTTATTGTTATCATCTTTATTGTCATCATCATCTTTATTGTCATCATCATCTTTATTGTCATCGTCATCTTTATTGTCATCATCTTTATTGTCATCATCATCTTTATTGTCATCATCTTTGTCATCACCATCTTTATTGCCATCATCTTTATTGTCATCATCTTTATTGTTATCATCATCTTTATTGTCATCATCATTGTCATCATCTTTGTCATCATCTTTATCGTCATCTTTGTCATCTTTGTCATCACCATCTTTATTGCCATCATCTTTATTGTCATCATCTTTATTATTATCATCATCTTTATTGTCATCATCATCATTGTCATCATCTTTGTCATCATCTTTATCGTCATCTTTGTCATCTTTACTGTCATCATCTTTATTATCATTATTGTCATCAACTTAATTGTCATCATCATTTTTATCGTCATCATCTTTATCGTCATCTTTATTGTCATCATCTTTATTGTTATCATCTTTATTGTCATCATCATTGTCATCATCTTTATTGTCATCATCACCTTAGCTGTCGTCATCTTTATTGTTGTCATCTTTATTGTCATCATCATCTTTATTGTAATTGTCATCTTTATTGCTATCATCATCCTTATTGTCATCATTGTCTATTGTTATCATCATCTTTGTCATCATCTTTATTGTTACTATCATCTTTATTGTCGTCATCTTTATTATCATCTTTATTGTCATCATCTTTATTGTCGTCAGCGTTTTTATTATCATCGTCTTTATTTGTATCATCATTTTAATATCATCTTTATTGTCATCATCTTTATTGTCATCATCACTTTATTGTCATCATCTTTATTGTTATCATCTTTATTGTCGTCATCTTTACTGTCATCATCTTTATTGTCATCATTGTCTTTGTCATCGTCTTTATTGTCATCATCATCTTTATTGTCATCATCTTTATTGTCATCATCTTTATTATTATCATCATCTTTATTATCATCATCTGTATTGTTGTCATTGTCTTTATTGTCATCATCTTTATTATCATCTTTATCATCATGATCTTTATTGTCGTCATCATCTTTATCGTCATCTTTATTGTTATCGTCAATCTTCTTTGTCGTCATGGCCTTTATTATCATCTTTATTGTCATAACTTTTTTGTCATCATCATCTTTATTGTTATCATCATCTTTATCGTTATCATCACCATCTTTATTGTTATCATTATCGTCTGTATTGTTGTCATCGTCTTTATTGTCATCATCTTGTAATCATTATCATCATTTTTATTGTTGTCATCGTCTTTATTGTCATCATCATCTTTATTGTCATCGTCAGCATCTCTATTGTCATCATCATCACCATCTTTATCATTATCATTATCATCATACTTATTGTTATCATTAGTCATCTCTATTGTCATCATCGTCTTTATTATCATCATCATCATCATCTTTATTGTCATCATCACCTTAGCTGTCATCTTTATTGTTATTGTCGTCATCATTGACATCATCTTTGTTATCATCATCATCATCATCATCATTGGCATCATCTTTATTGCCATCACCTTTGTCATCATTATCTTTGTTGTCGCCATCATCATCATCCTCACCATCATCACCATCATTATCATCACCATTATCTATTATCATCTTTATCGTCATTATCATCTTTATTGTCATCATCATATTTGTTATCATCATCTTTATCATCATCACCTTTAGTGTTATCATCATCATCATCTTTATTGTTATCGTTATCATCATTTTTGCTGTTGTCATCGTCTTAATTATATTTATTGTCATCTTTATTGTCATCATCACCTTAGCTGTCATCATCTCTATTGTCATAATCATCTTTATTGTCATCATCTTGGTCATCATCTTTGTTATCATTAGTGATCTCTGTTGTCATCATCTTTGTTGGTATCATCTTTATTGTTTTCATTATCATCTTTATCGTGATCTTTATTGTCATCATCACCTTAGCTGTCATCAGTTTTATTGTCATCATCATCTTTATGGTTATCATCAATCATCTTTGTTGTCATCATCGTCTTTTATCATCTTTATTGTCATTATCATCATCTTTATCGTCATCTTTATTGTCATTACCTTAGCTGTCATCATCTTTATTATCGTCATCGTCTTTATTGTCATGATCATCTTTATTGTCATCATCTTTGTTGTTATCATCATCTTTTTTGTCATCACCTCTATTGTCTTCATCATCATCATCTTTATTGTTATCATTAGCATCATATTTGTTGTTATCATCAATCATCTTGTCATCATCATTATTGTCATCATTGTCATCATCTGTATTGCCATTACCTTTGTTGTCATCTTCATCGTCACCATCATCATCATTGTTATCATCTTTATTGTCAGCACCTTTGTTGTCATTATCACCTTTATTGTCATCATCTTTATTATCATCGTTATCATCATCTTTGTTGTCGTCATCATCTTTATTGTCATCATCATCTTTATCGTCATCTTTATTGTCATCATCGCCTTAGCTGCATTTCTTGTCGTCATCATCTTTATTGTTATCATCATCATCTTTATTATCATTGTTATCATCATCTTTGTTGTCGTCTTTATTGTTGTCATCGTCTTTATTGTCATCATCTTTATTGTTATATCATTATGATCATCTTTGTTGTCATCATCATCTTTACTGTCATCATCTTTATTGTCATCATCTTTATTGTTATCATTATCATCATCTTTATTGTTATCATCAATCATTTATTGTCATCTTCATTGTCATCATCTTTATCGTCATCATCTTTATTGTCATCTTTATTGCCATCATCACCACCTTAGCTGTCATCATCTTTATCGTCGTCATCGTCATCATTGGTATCATCATCTTTATTATCATCATCTTTATTGTCATCATCATTGTCATCATCTTTATTGCCATCACCTTTGTTGTCATCATCATCATCATTCTCACCATCATCATCACAGTCACTATCATCGTCATTGTTATCATCACCATCATCATCATTGTCATCATCTTTATTGTCAGCATCTTTGTTGTCATCATCTTTATTGTCATCATCATCATCATTATCTTTATATTGTCATCATTATCTTCATTGTTTTTACCATCATCTTTGTTATTGTTATTATTATTTTTTGTCATTATTATTATTATTATTATTGTTATTATAATTATTAATATTATTATTATTGATGTTGTTTTTATTATACTTCCAGGATACTTTTAGAAGTGAAGTGGTTAAAATATTTCTTGCATTGGACTTTTAGATTTATGATCTGCTGTGATAGTTGTGAGGAATGGTTTCATGGAGACTGTGTTGGTATCACTATGGCTCAAGGTCGGCAAATGGAGAAGGAAGGAAATGAATATGTCTG
>JAOBRD020102551.1:0-26719 GCA_027575215.2 Hydrozoanthus sils | reverse complement strand
CAACCTAAAGATGATGAAGCTAAAAAACAAGGCATCCTGGATCCAAAATACATTTTGTCAGCAGTTATATAAAGTTTTTGAAAAGTGCTTATTAAAACACCAGAGGAACACAAACTTACTAGTTGCTATAAAGTGTGTTGGTAACCGGACTTCATGTTATATTTCTGTCTTTGGCTGCCATATTTTATGGACTTTAACCTGCACCACAGATAATCCACACCTCCATATTTTTATTGCTATGCAAAACAAAAGTCAACAGATAACCAGCACTGGCATATAACCCGCCCACTTATTCACTTCTTCCAGGTTTATATTATCACTAACCTAATAAACTGTTAAAACATATTATTAAATGTAACAATAAAAATTGTAACGAGCAAGTTAAGAAAATTGCCACAAAACAGCAAGTAACAACCATATTCGTGAAACTGTAACATTCAACAAGTAACAAGTGTTGTATTTGTAGCCAGATCAACTTCAGAATCTAACAGATAATCAGCACCAATAAATAATCTGCACCTACTACAATACAAGGTAAAATTAGGAGATAACCCATGGGTTATAGTCCAGAAAATACAGTAATGACAATTTTTAACTTGGGTTCTTCCCCCATCCCCCCCCGCTCTCTCTCTAGTAAGCCTCCTGTCTGGAAGGTCAAAAAATAAATAGTCCCCCGGGGCTTGTTAATTAGGGCATTTATAGTAATTTGTGAAGACATAAGAGGTGCCACTTCTTGAGTTCTTCTCCTCAGTGGCAAGGGTACCGGTGGACCCAAGAATAGTATTCTATTTAATCTGCTTTAAGTGTCAATGATTGCCCGAAATTTATGGGTAAAAATATTTGAACATTTTTGGTCTGAAATTGATTGCCCAAAAGTTTAAGGTCTGAATATTATCTCAATTAAAGTAAGTGCAATTTAATTGCAAGGTGAATATTTTATATGGAAATGTTTATCACATCAATTCAAACCAATAGTATCCCATGTTTTCAAAATGATTTAAATCTTTGAGATATAATAGATTTGTTAATACAGGAGTTGTTATAAACATGTTGATGGTTACTTAATCTGTACAGATCATCAGAACTACCTAGGAATAGATGAAAAATTTGGTCCCATTGCTGTTTCTACTAAACGGGAAAAACTTGATGATCTTACCTCCTTACTGAAGAGTGAAGCTGATTCAAGCCATGGAACTCGTTATCAGTATAGAATTATTGTTAGAACTAGTGAGGTGAGTTTTGATAAATAGCAAATTAATATGAACCTGCTGAGCACTCAAACTTAGAACTCATGATTCCTCCAGCAATAAATATACCTTTGATCCTGTCAGCCTGTACTTTCTTAAAATATATTAGCTTTTTCTGCTCGTGTTAGATTGTAAATTTTTTTTTTCTCCATTGCTTACGCTGACCATAGTCCTGAGTTTTATCCTTTGTAAAGGATCCCATTTTCTATTTTTTACATCTCCTTGTGGTGTCAATAAATTATGTTAAAACTAGTTTAAATTAATAAATTTAAGAATTTTAAGGCAGTATCATAAGTTTGGTTTGGTGAGCAGTATACCAAAATCTAGTTTCAGATGAACTGGTATCATTTCATCATTTTCCCTTTGTTGTTATGCGGGCCCTTGTATATTTGCCCCCTTTTAGTAGAGGTAGCAAATGGTATCTTAAAAATGAAAATCTTGGCAAATTACTAAACCTCATCATAATTTTTTGTCATGTCTCAAAGTCTCATATTTTTTATTTTTTCTTCATCTCACAGTCCTGGATTTTCTCACAAAATGATATGCACTCTCAGCATTTCCAGCAGAGCTGGAAGTTTCCATAACTACTAGTTTGTTTGGTGTCTCTGTGTTTTGACTCTAAATCAGAGATTTTTCATATTGTAATGCAGTAATATAAAGTTTACCAGTGATAATAAAGATGGGTAATTGCTTCATCTTAATCTTCAATTCCAAAGTTAACTACACTTCGCTGCTCTGTGTTGGAGGAATGCATCCCTTCAACAGCGCGACATGGGACTGCCAGGTCACTCCCCCCCAAGGATATTCTTGAGTATGTCGCAAGTGACTTGCAGCTAAGTGCTCTGAAACTTGCACAACCAGGTCCTAAGGTAAGGTTTTGTTTGAATGATGATAATAATAATCATAATATTAATCATATTAATCATAATAATAATAATAATATTAATAAAGAATAACAGCATTATATACCAATATTAATGATAATAATTACATATAATTTTTATTAAATGTTGATAATGATTTTCATATTAAAGCAGTAATATCATTGTGAGATTCTCAGTTTCTTTCTTTATCCATCTTCCACACACATTAGAAGATTGCGTTTACAGTGCCAGATTTGAAGAATATTTCTTTTACACATTGACAAGCAATATAAACTCTAAACAGCACTGCCAGTAATATATATTTGAATGGTCATCAAAACTGTACAAAATAATACTTCATTGGCATAGAATATTTTCATTTGAATTAAGCCCCTTTGGGGTTTTATTATTTCTCAGTGATGGGTAGGGTTAGAGGCTTAATAGAGACAGGGGCTTGATAAATTACTGGTTTCAAAAAGGGTGTGATTGTTAAAATGGGGGGAGGGGCCTAGTAGAGAAATTATTATACATTTATAAAAAGTCTTTGTTTAAGAATTATTGAATAAAGTTTCTTGATACCTTGGAGAGTTTTTTTGAGGTTGTTCCCCAGTTCAGCACTGAGATGCTGAAATGCTTTTAGTCTTGATTAAGACGTGATGGTTATGAGATGAAGGATTTTAAAAGATTAATAGATTATATTGCTGTTTTAAAATATTTAATGTTTCTTTGTCTTCTGTGCAGGTTCCTGAGCAGTTGATGAAATTGGATGAACAAGGGGTAAGGAATGATTTGTAGTATTACCTTGTGAGGTTGTCATGGTTACAGCAAACAGCTATTATTTCTTGTCTAATGATATTATTCTGTTATGCAGCTGACGAACCAGTATAAAGTTGGTGTAATTTATTGCAAAGCAAAACAAAATACTGAAGAAGAGATGTATAATAATCGTAAGTAATATATAGGAATATGCAGGTATTTGAAAGACATTGTATTGCAAAGTTATTAAAATTTTTCTGTTAGTCTTTGAGAACTGCACAGTTGCTTGTAATCCTTGTAAATCCATGGAAACTGGTATTTTAAAAAAACAATTATTGGTGTGTAAGAGACTATGTTGTCTTACTGATCAATATCTTGGATTCTGACAATTTATGTAAAATGATTGGTTGAACAGACAGGTAATAACTTTTTAAAGTTTAGGTTTTAGAAGGACTCAATAAGACTGTAGGAATTCATTTCCGAACTTTATTTCTCAAACACAAAAAAAGCCAATTTCTGACTATTTAGGTAATTGCTTAACTTTATGTTAACTGTAGAAACTACAGTAGTTTTAGAGTTGACCTATTATTATGTACATGAGCTGAACTGCTTTTCTATTACAGAGAGTGGAGGGCCTGCCTTTGAAGAGTTTCTTGAGCTGATTGGGAAGCGTGTTGAGCTTAAAGGATTTGAGGGGTATAGGGCTCAATTGGACAACAAAAGTAAGTTGACATCAAGAATGTTTTGAACTGTGAGTACTACTTATAATTAGTTGACTGCCTAAGCAACAGTAGGTAATCACGATCAAGAGAAGAAAAATTGAATTAACTGTTGCTTTAACAGCCTGGCTGGAAGAGATTATCAGACATAGTCACTGTTTTGGGTATTGTGGCATGTTTTATTGGCTAAATTAGCGAATACATATAAGGTATAAAGTCTTTATTAGCTTAAGTTAGTTCTCTAAGGTTGTAAAAATGTCACTGCTTCTGTTGCTAACAAAACTCCCATTCAGATGGTCAACTACATGTTTAAGAGTAAATTGAAACCATTGGGAGCTAAAGGTTTTGTTCTTGTTTTCTTTATGTTTCATAATACTTTACTAATAACATCCTAGACATTTGCCTGAAGATATTTACTATTATTTCAGATGACTCCACTGGGAAGTACTCTTGTTACACAAAGTTTCATGGCAGAGAAATTATGTTCCACGTTTCAACATTACTGCCATGGACCCCTAACAACAGACAACAGGTAAATACAACATTATAATTTTCGTTTATTTTGTTGGTTTTCACATTATTACTAGTAACATTTTACTTAATGAATTTATGGAAGATAAAACATTACTTCTTTCTAAAGCCCTTAAATATTTCAAATTATTTGGAAGGCATTGGAGAACTCTTGAAATGATATTATTGGCTCAAAACATTGCTTGGGTTCATTTGGAATCTTGAAATCTCTGCCTTAAGCTACTTTACTTACGTTTCTTCTCTCCTTTTATCTTTCATAAACAGTTATTAAAGAAATTCTAATTTCATTGTTAATTATTGATAGATTATTAATTATTTATTAGTTTATAAGTTATTGACGAATAAGTATAAAGTAATGGTTACTTATTAATTATTTTTCTCTAACTCTACAGTTGTTACGAAAACGCCATATTGGTAATGACATTGTCACAATAGTTTTCCAAGAGCCTGGCGCGTTGCCGTTTACTCCAAAGAACATCAGATCGCACTTTCAGCATGTGTTCATTGTGATTCAAGTGTTCAACCCATGTTCTGAGAACACCTACTACAAGTAAGGGTTCTTTCACTTCTTCTAAAACTGTTTTTGAGTTTAGCATTTGAATTATTTTTTTAGTTATGAAGAACGATTGTTTAAAGCCAATAGTGCATCAATATGTATTTCAAATTGCTTTATGGTCAATGAAATTCAAATATTGAACTCCAACTAATTCTTGTGTTATATGCCTTGGTCCATTTAAATATCTATGCAATTAATTGCTTTCCATGAGTAAAACGGTTTGCTTTCGTTATGACTTGATGAAAGCTGGGATGTCAGTAATATGGTCTCCTATTTCCTGGAAAATCGATAGAAAAAGACTAGTTTTCATTGATATAAAGCTGGTAATTTCGCTAGCATTGTTGGCATTTCCTCCTTGATTGGCTTTTTATCCTTTTGCAGGGTTGCAGTAAGTCGATCGAAAGATGTTCCACCATTTGGACCTCCTATTCCATTAGGTGCCAAGTTTGGCAAGCAGAAGGCGTTTGCAAACTTTTTGTTGGCAAAAGGTAAACTGGTTACAATGTTTAAAACATTTCCACCAATAACCCCATTTCCATTTTTTCGAAGGTCTCAACTATTTATTTTGTTGGTTAAACTAGTAGATGTTGGTAGTGTTGCCATACAGTGGTGTAAAAAAATACAGTGTACAAAGTTCTGTGCTCTGTTTTGCATTATATTAATTCTAGCTGTATTACTTTAGTCATCAATGCCGAAAATGCCGCTCACAAGTCAGAGAAGTTCAGTGCTATGGCAACAAGAACCAGACTGGAGTACCTGAGGGACCTTGCAACTAACTTTGTCTCTGGCACTACCCTGGAGACAGGAGGAAAAGCCTTTGGTATGCAAGACTAGATGCACATACATTTGTTAACGTGGTCATACAGATTGCTTGCTTAGTCACAGTTCGATAACTCTCAACCCAAACTTTCAACCACTAACTTTCAACACTAATTTTCAGCCATAACTCTCAGCCTTAACGTTCAACCATAACTTTTAACCCTTAGTTCAAGTAGTTTCACTGTTCGTTTTCTGCTTGAATCTTTTCTTAACACGTACATCATGCTTTATAATTAATTTTCCTTCTTTTTTTACTTAATTGTTTCTATTAAAAGCAAAAAGTCAGTTTGTTCTTTGTTTTAAACGTTGTATTCTTAGGTTTCACTCACTCCCTAGAGACGTTAAATACAGAAGACGAAGAAGCCATGTTGGTGCCCCAAACAAAAAAGTCATGGGTATTCTTTTGCTCAAGGGCACCAACATGGCCGCTATGACACCAGGTGAAACCCAGTAATAGCCAGAATTTTTTCCCCCAGGGAAGTTCTTGGGTTCAACTAAGAAGAAAGAGAAAATAAACTCAGGCTTAGTGGCAGAAAAAGTATACAGAGGAGCACTTCATTGGAACGTACAGGTGAGTAAAATGTGAGACATGGTTTGTCACCCAAAGACGGTGATTAACTCTAGAGGGAAGATTAAAAAGAATAGCTCAATAGATTCTCTATCAAGTAGTATTTAGATTTAACAGGGTATTCACCTGAAGAAGTCAGGACTACCGAAAGCTTTTGAAGACACGAAGACAGGAAACTACAGAGATTATGGGGATGAAGACCAACGCCAAAAGATGATACAACCTACTACGATGGTCCAGATCAAGACTATATCAAATAAAGTTACATATACACTAAGTTTATTAATTAAAACCACTAGTCAATAGTCTATATTCTCCTGTCTCAACAAGTTTTCGGCAGCCCACCCTCTTCGGGTGAGTACAGTATTCGTCCAGAACATTCGTACAGACATCAGATTAGACATTAGGCTAACAATTACTAGTGTGTTCGTCTGAAGAGGACAGGATTACCGAAAGCTTATGAAGAAAGGAAGACAAGAGACTACAGAAAGCATGGGAAAGACGACTAACGGCTAGAGCATGATAAAACCTACTATGATTGCCCAGATCAAGACTCTGTCATATGAAGTTACATATGCTCTAAGTTTATTAATTAAAGCCACTAGTCAATAGTCTATGTCCCCATGATTCAACAAGTTTTCGGCAGTCCTGCCCTCCTCAGGTGAGTACAGTATTCGTCCGGAACATTCGTAAACACATCAGAATAGACGGTAGACTTATGTACTACTGTGTTCATCTGAAGAGGACAGGATTACCAAAGCTTATGAATACAGGAGACAGTCTACAGAAAACGTGGGAAAGACGACTAACTGCTAGAACGTGGTACGACCTACTACGATGTCGCAAATCAAGACTATCAAATTAGATACGACAGAATCCTTCATTGCTTCTCAAAAAGGCGGTAGTAGGATGGTTGGACGGGATTTGAGCAAAGGGAAATCAAACTTAATTTCTTTTTAATATGAATTCCATCGAGGCATTGCACTTGTCAGCTCTTTTTGAGGAATTACTTTGCTTCAGTAAAGACAGTGGCTTGTGCATGCTCTATATTGATGAGAAAATCAACCTAAACAAACTTCATTAACCCTTCAAAAATAGGTAGATTTTATTTGAATAAAGAATGATAATGGGGGTGTACTATCTAGTTGATATAGAAAGGATAGAACAGTATTGATGCAAACTCACTTCAGCAGAAAGCCCTTCAAATAATTTTTTTGCTTTGGTGGGTTTTCTTTGAATTGAAAATGTTGATGGAGGTCTAATGGCTTGGTGTGAGAGTTAATTAGTATGCAAACTCGACTCAACGGGAATCCTATCAAAGAACCTTACACCAAATTCTAAGTTTGGTTTCCTTAAAATTGTAAGGGGATGGAGGTGTGTCTGCTAGATACTACAAATTAGAGATATTAGGGTTTAGTTGTTCAAAGGTCTGACAAAGCACTAACCCAGGGTTAGATTTTCAACCTACATTCTTGTTACCAACCTTACAGAGACTGATTTGAGCTGTAATTTTGGAATTGACAAATTTATTCTGTGGAAAATCTAAACAGTGTTTAATAAGAACTATATACCTTTCTTCAGACAAGAAGTTACTTAGAACAAACCAGCCCAGGAGGATACATGAAGATGTGGTTAAACAATGTGTCAAGTAAAAATAAATAAATTAATCAATCAATTAACTCGATGTTTTTAATATATTTTTTGCAAATTTGTTAGTTTTCTTTGGCATTGGAAATGTTGATGGAGCTAAAGAGGATGCCCAACAATAATATTTTGAATTACTCTAGCTTTGACCTGAAAGTGCCGTGTTGATGCAAGGAATAAATCAATGCAAACCCAGAACTGTTTATTGGAAATAAAGTTTTTTCTCCTGCTGTGTTTAGGTTGAAGACTACAGAAGTTTCCATATGATAGAGTGTATCATGGGAATTTCCGCAGACACGCTTGTGTTGATAGATTGTTCGAGCAAGGTTAGTAATGAGCAACATCGTTTAACTCCATACACAAAATGTACAAAATAAGACATTTGGTAATGAGAAAGAGACGTTTGATTAAACAAAGTGAATTACTGAATATAAAAAGTAAAATTTTCGAAGCTTGTTCAATGAAAGTACGGGCTTTAGTTGGCAGGAATCGACGATTACGCAAAATTCCAAGCTCATAATGGTACAGAAATTCCTCATAAAATGCATTGTGAGAATCTGTAAACCTCGTATTCAGGGCTCGAAATAACGGCCAGTCAACGGACAATGTCCGGTCAGAATCTAGCATTGTCCGGACAAATCTGTGGATGACCAGACATGTTGTTCGGTGATTTGCACTTGAAAAGGAAATTCAATTTTGAGACATTGAAAATTACGTTACAAATAATTCAATCTTGTCATATTCCCGAAAAAAATGATATCAAACTAGACGGACTTTTGGTTGAGACAGTTGCAAAAATTCCATTTGTCAGTCGTGACCGCTAATCGGTGCTGAATGGTTTACAGATCATGCAACTTGCAAAATGTAGTCTCTATTGCAACTAGTTGAGAAGGGTTAAATTTGTCCGGCCAAAAACGCGTATGTCCGAGCAAAATCATGTGTGACCGGACAACGTGTCCGGCTGAAGTCTGCTTTTGAAACGACCTTACTATTTTTGGCTTGTCATTTGAAATTTGGAAAAAAGTGTGTTTTATGTTATTATAAAGTGGCGTTCAAAGCGTCATTGTTTCATTACTACGAAATTTATCAACATCTTACTTAACAGTGTAAAGTAGGTTGATTTCGTTGAAGAATATGAATTGGATCATCTATTGCAATCACTTTCAAATGAAATTTAAAATGCTTCCCTCGCAATAACGAAATGTGTGTGAAGAGTTAAAAACAAGTGTACTTTCTTTGTTCTAGGAAGCGTTATTCAGCATTCCTACCAAGGCTGTTATTGGATGGACTCCATTGTCGCAAAGGTACCGTTTCGTCAGCCCTTGAAAGTGCACTTTCTTGTAGCATTTTTATATAAAAACAAACATGCTGTTAACCTTTTAACAGAGTTATCGAGAACATGAGGTTACAAATAGCTTTACCTGTGCCGGTGTTGTGAAGCTTTCAAGACGGTAAACTCCCACCCCACCCCCTCTAAATAAAGTACTGTGACTAAACCAGGAATTATACGAACAAAAAAACGGAGCCGAATCCTTGACTCGTTGCTTACAGGCACGAGTAGTATGGAACAAAGATACTAGTATACCCCAAGGCTATGGTAATGCTGCGGATATTTGGCTTTGTTTAAGTATGCCCTGAAATACAATGAAACATAAAACGTGCGGTTGTCCTTTGTTTTTCCGATCAAAACGAGGCTCCATCAGGGCTCGCAGTGAGTTCTGGTTAAAAGAGAGCGGACCGAGGAAATCAAGATTTTTTCTAGATTTTGATAACGAACTACTCGCTCACTTCGCAGAAACAAACAATGATAGGACTTAGTATAAGAATTGAAGATATTTTTAGTAATCAAATATTTTGGTTTAATTGCAGTATCAAAGTGTTTTATAGTGGAGGAGACTGTTTGATATTGAATATCCCATCATCCGACACCGACGATATTCCAGAAATTGTGAGAAGACTTGAAGCAGTAACCATCGGTTGCCAGGTACTGAACATAGGCCATTTCAAAACTAACAACTATGAGTACTTCCAACTTTAATGACCTGCGACCTGTTAAGAAAAGTAGCCTTTATTATTATCAAAGAGTGTCCTTCAAAGTCATCTTTTTCTTATTTTCTTGCAACGTCAAATTCACTGTGCCTCACCTCTCAACCTACCACATTGCTTACCTCCTCTAATATCAAGTTTTAGTATCTATTTTAGCTTATAACAGTGAGTCATTGATTAACACACACAAGATCTGTGTGTCCTTTTCTAGATTAAAAAAAAATTACATAAGTTTCTTTATGCTAAGTGTGTTTTCATCTAGTATTTGTTGCGTGGCATGCATTCAAGAATATATTACTTTTCCTTTACAGACTCAAACTATTGTTCTGCGACGTAATTCCTGGGGACAGCTTGGGTTTCACGTCCAATCAGAAGGCTTGGTCGCTGATGTGGAGCCGGCTGGTCTTGCTTATCAGGCTGGGCTAAGAATGGGCTGTCGCCTGGTAGAGGTGACAAGAAATTTGCAAATTTGCAATGCTCACTTTAGCTTTAAGAACTCTTGCTTAAAAGCGAATGTCTGTAAATATCAATCGTACCTAAATTCAAAATATTACAAGAAAAAGCCAAAAAAATTTCATAATGAAAAAATATCAGATGGTTGAATATCTTAGCTCTTTTGAGGTTCACTTTTTCAAGATACAGCTAGTTCCTCCAGTTTCAGCAAATGCAACAAACCAATGCAGCAGTTTCCAAGGCTCGGATTGAAAGAAAAAATTCTTGATGCTCTAATTGGATAAATATTGCTACTTTTGGTCTTAACGATGGTTTCAAAACAGTGGCATTTTAATCAAAGGTTTCATTGTGCGATTGAAAATGTCGTCTTTCAGAAAAGGTGGGTCAATTAAAACTTTCTCAATCGTTTTGAAATGCCCCGTACTGTATCTGATAGATTTTGCTGAGGGTTTTCGAACTTGTTCTCTAAATCGAGAAGCATCTTGAGCCACAAAGCCAATTCACTAGGTAGCTTATGGCGAAATGTGGTATCCTCTGATTCGGACATTGTGCCCACAAATCAATGCCATTCGAACCTAGAGGACATAAGCTCTTTACCTCAGTTCCTTTTCTTCATGTTCCGTAACATAATCTTTGTAAAAGTGTTGGCTCTGTCGAATATGACTGTGTTCCTGTAATCCTGTGTTCTTTCTCACGATGTTGTTCCATTCAGATCAACAGCTTGATCGTTGCCACAGTTTCGCACGAGCATATGATTGACATCCTTAGAAAGCCTGGTTCAGTGTCGGCAGTTGTAATCCCACCTTTGTCCAGTGGAAAACCCAGAAAGTGAGTAGTTTGCAGCCACTATAGTGTTACTATTAGTCTATAGCGTATTAGCATATGTCGTAATGGCGGAAGGAAGGCAATGGTATAGCTCCGTTCCTTTTGGATATAAACGGCGCTAACAAAGTTTCCAAGCAGGAGGCTCAATTACTATTAAGAGGAACTTTAGAAGAAACAGTTGACTCGTTAAATCAAAACTTATTTAACTTCAACAAGACGATCGATTATATAAGCGACTAATATGACGGCCTACTGTCCCTGATCAAGTCGACTAACGACAAAATTTCCTGTATGGCGACTATACTACGGAACAGCATCCCCGCAGATTTAAAAGATCTCAATGTCTTCAAATTCTCGAAACAATGAAAACACTTGATGACTAAGTATCAATTCTAAACCCACTAATCTTCTCTACACAACCTTACTTCTCTTCTCTTAAAGTTGTTATTCTCGTTTTCAATTAAAACTGGAAAAACACAGGAGACTGCTCGAAAACTGAAAAGTTTACCTGTCTCCTAATCTAAAATAGTAATAAAATTTTTTTAAGTGTGCTTTAAACAGTAAATGTAAAAAAAAGAACATAAAGGTTGATGAAAATGTACTTGTCAAGTTGTTAATAAAGTTGTGTTGTTGTTACATTGTTACATTCTTTTTGTCAAATTCTGTCTATCAACTGTGATAGACAGGTTCTGTTTGTTCTTTATCCATGGGTTAAAAGTTTTGTTTTGGTGTTTCTCATTTACAAGGGGAGTGCAACAATCCAGTCATTGGTGGTCCTCTCGGTCATCCGGGACAGTGGCTTCACCGTTTGGTATTTCCTCTTCTGTGACCGAGGAACACGAAACTCGTGACCAACACGTGGTTGATGTAACGCAACGAAAGACAACAGCCTTGAGATTAGGCCCCAAGCCCTACTCCAAGGTCAAGGAGAGCCCTTGGATCATGCGTGCAAACGAAACTGCAGACAAGGAGATAAGGTTATTGTCTTTCTTTAACTCTCATTTAAATTCATTCCATAATTGTATGATTAGACCATTATGATGTGAATTTCACAAATAAAGTCATGGGAATTTTGGAAATTCTGGGTTTTCCTAAACGTTTTGATTTCAGTTATGTTTTTAAGGTCACTAAAGTTTTGCTTTTGCTCGTGGAAAATTGCGTCATGGCTCTATGCTCCATATATAGGTTTTTATTTATTAATGCTAGAAACCAATTACTTCAAAAGCTTTTGCATAATTTTTTTCTGTTGCACCGCAGCTTGTACAACCAGCGGTCATCAGCTCCTAATGCCAGAACTTCGTCAAATTCGGCGCGCTCGACACCAACAGGTACGACCTCCTCTGTGGGGGGTAGTGCTCCAAATCTCCATGAAATCACCACGCCCACCTACGGAGCCTCGTACACAGTAACGAGCGTAGTAGCCACGCCTCATACACAGGGTTCCAAAACATCTAGTTCCCAGTGGAGTAAGGCATCCACTGTGGCACATGCTACCCATATTGCAAGTAGCAATCAGGAGGTTTACATTAACGGAAAGAACAAGTGGACTGGTGGTGTTGTAAACGTTGATCTGAATATTAAGGACCAACAAGCCAAAACTTATTCAGCCCCTGGCTCCGCGGGCACATTGTATGCACTGACTACGTCACCGACAACCCCAGGCCCCCCTCCTGACACTCCCTTATTTGGAAGTACCTCCCAGCGTCATGACCATAGGTTCCGTAAAGTTGTGATTGATGATCATGGAGAACCGCTGGTTGTTGAAGAAGAGATGAAAAGGGGAAGTGGTGAGATCAGGGTGATACAAAATAACGAACCAATTAACTTTCGCATTCCAAACTCTCTCGAGCACCAACAACCCAGCTGGCAAAGATCCAGCAAGCAAGAGTCGACAGACGAGAGATCGAGCAGACCCCCATCTACAGACAGGCAGCCACCGTGGGGAAGGTTAAGAGGTGAATTTTCAGACAGCGAGCGATCTAATGTGTCGGACAAGAGTGGCTCGTTGGATCGGCGTGTTCCAAATAGAGCTTCATCAGGTCGAGAAACACCACGACAAAAATCAGTAGGTGAACAATCAGATGATGGAGAAGAACTTGGTGAGAAGCCCCGTTTACCTTATAAGGAAACCAGCTTGGGCGCTGTTGTGACCACCGTGGAAACGTACAAGCAAAGCTTTAACGAAGGGGAATCTACTTTGTCAGAGAATATCGTAGATCAGATCGAAAGAGCATTCGGTTTTAAAACCCCTGAGATGGTTGAATCTCCACGAAGAGTTGCTCACGGTGACGGCGATGGTGAACTGAAGGGAACTTCCAGCATCAGGCAAAGTAAGAGTGAAAATAGCTCACTAAAGGAGTTGACTGATCCGTCAAAGTTGTCCATGTCTGAGGATTCCTTGAACAAAAGTTCTTGCGTGGATGAAAGAAATGATACGTCGAAGGAAGACCTCACTAAGGAAAGAGACCCACATATCACCATAGTTGCATCGACGGATAGCATAGAGCCGTCAACAACCGTTGCTGTTGGGGAAACTCCCGAAGGGCTCACCATCAGTGTGCGCAAAAGAGACCCAGAAAATAATGCTCCAAGCGCGAAAGAAGCCTTTGAAGCTGACATAACTCCCCAAAACCAAGTCACAGCCGCCGCTGAGCCTATCGGAAATGCAAGGGATGTCGATTCACGCATTGCTGCTAGGAATATGCTGATTGAAAGACTCGAGAGTAACAGACATGCCATGGAAAATAATGGCATCGAAGGCGTTCGCATATATCACGCCAAAAGCCGAAGCACTCCCGTTGTAATGGACAGGCAAGATAGGTTCAACAGACATGCCACATCCCAAGAGGACCTATCTGGGCGACAGACGTCCGTTCAGCGAAAAGTTTCTGATCAGACACCCAGTTTTTCTCGGAAGAAAAAGTCAGACGGTGGTCGTGCGCGCTCCCCCTCAAGTGGCCGCCGCTCACCAAAACCTGTTTTAAGATCCGAACGCAAAATCAAGTTAACCCAGTCTCATGCAGCATATTCCTCCTCCAACGGCTCTGGTTCGCAGACAGTTCCTAGGTACAGGCCGAGCCGGCGAAATCGTCACCCGAGCAAGGAACGGTCAGCGGATACTGATTCCGACGAAGAAGCTGTTCGCAAACCTCGTGAACGTTCAAAAGACTGGAACAGGGAGAAAGAAATAGTTAGCGGTAGCGCCACAGTTCCAGGCCGTCTAACATTTACTCCTGATGCTTCTAAAAAGTCAGCGAGCTTGCCACGTGATCTTGGTAGCAGTGTGTCACGCAATCCCGAGTCACGCTCATACTACCGTGGAACAAGTTCCCACATGAAAGGTGCGCGTATTGCAAAGATTAAATTGAATTCGAATGAAGATCCTTCAGAGTCGATTGTTGATCAGACGACCAAACTGCTAAGTGCTGCGGCAAATAAAGATGCCAGTTATGATACGGCAACGTCGCTTGTGATTGCAGAAGATGTGCTAAATTCGTTGACTCGAACATCGGCTCTTCTGAAGAGCCAAGTATCATCAAAGGAGGAGAAAGAGAAGGAACGAAAGGAGAGACACGCTGCAAGAATCAAATCACCCGGTGAGTGGAATAATCAATTGATATGCTTAACAGTAGTTAATGCAAGAGGATGATAGTGTTGATGATGATTGTAATGATGCTTTAGTAGTAATGTTGATAATAATAAAAATAATATCTATTATATAGACACTGATGAAATACAAGGAGTTTTCCTTTTACTAAGAATCATACCCTCATCGCGCGCAGTGAAGATACAATGTTTATTTTTCACGTGTGAGGATATTGGTGTTGCCATGGCTAGTAACGTGATTAGCCAATTACAAGAGAGTTTTATATAGGAACCTCACCAGTATTTATAAAATGAATAATATTACATGCCCGCCTTTGAATACGAACTTTACTCTTCATGCTTTCAGAAATCGAAGATAAAATTCGTATCCTCGCGCAGCCAAGTAATATATTCTCTATTAATAAAATGACAAAGAAAAGGATAATGACAATGACAATGACGATTAAACTAATGACTATAGATCTTAACCACATCTTCTGGTTTACTGTCAAAACATTTCACCAATTGGGTCGGAAGTGGAAGCCATATTGAGAACGCGCTCCCAAATCTGCAAACCAAAGTAAAAATGACAAGAATCGATTTTCCTTCAGCTTAGTATTTCATGATGCTTGAAATCCTGTCACTGCGCCCCCTCCCACCCCTCCCCCCCTAAAATAAAAGAGGACCCAGCTTGCTAATAAGTACGGACGCTTCATATTTTGCGCGTTGGCACTTCTCCTTATGTTGTTAGATGCAATGTCAACGTGATCGTAACAGCCAAGGACAATATAAATGGCGGTTACCTGGTGCACTTGAACAAAAGAATTTTGATAATTTCTTTTGTTTAGAGCACCAACATGGCCGCTTCGTCTTTTGTCTTTGGCATCTCTCGGGAGTGCGTGAAAACCAAGCTTCCGTTTTTAGCCGTTATTATTTGTGCTTCTATATTTGGAAGTCCACGCCCTCTCGTGTGCAGTAACTCGTTTCTCCAACCAATATTTCCAACATGTTTAGGCCTGGTTGTTATCTGTCCGTATAAAACGCTTATTGCAACATTATGATTCTTTCGCCTTTGTGTGTAAGAAAAAACTTTGTTGTTGAGAACTGTGAGGCTAGTAAGGGACAAAACACACCAGCGAGTGCAGCATGAAATGTAAGTTGAGCAGTAGTGTTTGCATCTATCAACTGTTACATTTAACCAAAGACTGTAGTCCTTGAGTGGCATATGTGTAAATATACAACATATAGATTCGTGTGAGGCCTTGTCACTGGACCGGGGTATAATCCAAGTTTCACTGATCTACAGCATTAACAAAGAAACCCGTAATTAGCATAAACCCACTCAAAGGAAAGAGAAAAAATCTCGGACCGCGGCGGGATTCGAACCCACGATCTACGAAACGATCTACGTCGCTCAAAGTTTGGTTTTGGGATTTTAAGGACAGTAGGGCTCGGCCCGAGTTACAGTTGCTTCTCGTTACAAAGCTCTTTTTTGCTGAGGTTTTTTTCGTCGTGTGTTTAGTTTCTGGTAATATTGAGTTAATGAACCTGGTTTACTTCACATTAAATTTAGACTCGTTTTAAACAAACGTTTTGGATAGTAGTTACGTGAAAAATTCCAGTCCAAAAAGGAATTCGATCGCCATAAATCGGTTTCTTAATTGTATGTTGAATTTAGTAGAACAGAGTTTGTGTTGCGAATCGCTCTTCATGTGTTCAACTGAATGCACTTCCAGTTTGTTGCTTTTTGATCTTGTTGCTGTGTTCATCGTTCTCCAGTGCTTCGACTCGTCAATGTCAAATGCTTGCGGCCTGTTGCTAGAGTGTATTACAGAATAAAATCGCGATATTGTTGCAACACTTCAGTTCTTCTGACGTATGCCCCGCCCAATTACGCCTTCACATTTTCTACTATCACTTCTGCTTACAACTGACATTTTCCCACCGTTTGATTATGCATTCGTTTATAAATGATGAAGCCGTGCGAATTTATGGTATATTTAATCGTTATTTCCATTCGTTTTTCGGCGTTTTCATTGGCATAGCCGTCACTCACCACCCTAGGAATTATTTCCATTCATTTTTCGGCGTTTTCATTGGCGTAGCCGTCATTCACCACCCCCTCTCCCCCCCGTCCCCTTTTCCTTTTCACGAAAAGAGAGTTTGATGTACAGTCGGGACTTAAAAAAAACTTTTTTTCCGCGAGAGAAGATACAAAGCGGTCTCGCAAACAAAAAAAAAATTAACAAAGCAACCGACAGTTTTGTTGAATTTATATTTTTTATCATATATTCTTTTATTGTGTAAATATGTTTTTGTTTTTTAACTATTGAACTTAATTTTTGTTCGTTATCTGCACTTTACGATAAATATATCATTCTCATGTTAAGTAATGCGTATCTTTTCGACAGACTTAAAAGAGGTTTCTTATTATTCGAACATGATACTAAAACTACCTGCTACTATTTTTTTCTTGTTGTTTATTTACATATAGAGTGAGTGACATGAAGTGAACACGTGAACAGTAAATACACGAGGTGCCATATGATATCGATCCGATATTTTACAGAACCGTTTAAAATAGTTGGCCGGCTTCATGAACGAAAGAAAACTACCTGCTTTATTGAGGCTAAATATAAGTGTAAGTGTTGGCCAAAGTGTGAATAGTTATTTATGATTATGAGAAAATTCTTGGGTTTTGCTTTCACAATGCCGGACTTGGTAACGCAGTCGTCTCTTGAATAAATAAGTCTGTTTTTGATATTTTCAAGAACTCGCATACTTGATATTTAACAAACATTACGACTGTTGAGAGCTGGCTACAAATCACTTTTGCTGACATAATCCACTTGAAACAGGGACCAAACCCTTCCTGTGTTTTGTTACTTTAAGTCAGTACGCGATAAGATATGTAATTTGTTGATTTGAAAACATCGAGGCTTGACTATCTGGTCATACGCTTTTTTATATAGGAATTTCTTTTCTAAGAAATAAAAGCGAGATGTTTTTCATTGGCTTTTACACCAATGGTTCGTGTTGGTTTACGTGGGGTTTCTCTCCCTTTTTTTACTAAATTGTTTATAGTTTCCGTCACTCGTCAGTAAATTTTCCGCTTACGGTGTGACGGTGGGTGGCGCCTACATAATTGTAGACTTTTAGTGGTCTAAGTCACGAGCGTTTGCTAAACTTTCGTGGTGCTTGGAGCGTTTTTTTTTTGCTGCCTGTACGATCTTCCGATCCAACTTGACGTGAATGCGCAGTATTTGAAAGAATCGCCACCAAATCCTTGCCAAGCAGATATTAACATTGTAGTCTAATCGGCACTAGATGATAGTTCAGCCCGCTTTGTTTATCTTTGCTCAGTTCTCAATAAGAAATCGTTACAAATGGTAAATTTGCGGATCGAGATTGTCTCCGCAGCCAGTAAAACTGATTCGGTTTGTAAAACGGAGAAAAGGACAAGCGAACAAATTGGAACAAGAAAGGAGAGCATAGAGAGTCGAAAATCAGGTAACAAACTCACTTTAATTGAACAATTAACTGTGTGTTTTTCTTTGGGCGATACTGCCTTCAAGATGTGTTTATGAGGTTGAGCGAAAGCTTCAACTTAAATTATCGGTTAAATCGTTTATTTTGATGTGTTTCGGCAGAATTTGGGACTTTAGTGCTTGTTAAACATGTTCATTTCACCTCAAAGTTTTAAACTTCATGTTCATTCGTCGAAAACTCGCTGAGACAAGAGTTGAAGAAAATCAATTAAGGCATTTGACATTACCCGTAATGTTTTTGTATTCTTGTTGTGAATTTGACCATTATTTTTTGCTCGACCCTATAGTTTTTCGTTATTCAACGCGTTATTAGACAAATGTGTTGAGTTGCAATGGCAATTTGATACAGTATTCAAAACTGTTTCTCAAGAAACCAATATTGCACTTTCACTGCTTTTACTCCGCTGTTGTGACGGTTTATTAGTCAACTAAGGTGCAGATACCTAGCTGAATAAATGTTATTCTTCGGGGATAAAACAATTAAAACAACAATATATTCTTTTACTGGACATAACATTAATAAAGCTTCTGAATGGAGGCCGAAAGAGTTTCGTTATTTTTCAAATTTATGCTGGAGGATTTTATGCAATAATATTTTTAAGGAAATTATTTTTGATCAAATAACGTTTTCCGGCTGTCTGGATAGCTGTTGCTTTCGCTTTTGAAATATCTTTATTACAGCCCTGAGGTCGTGTTTCTTTTAAAAAGTAGTTGGGTTTTGTTTAAATCTGTTTTACTATGCTTAGAATAAGCTCGTTCATAAGTAGATCTCGTTCGAGGTTATATTGAGGTAATGCGCTTTGAGGCTATATTAGATCTAGTATACATGTTTTTTCAAAAGTCACGGACTTCATGTTTTTAGTGTAATTCAGACTAGTTTACCTGGCGATATAAGGATTAGGTATAAACTAATTATAGAATGTTGTTGATTGCAGATCAAAAATGGCTTTTAGCAGTATTGATATTAGGATTGTCGAACTTCAGATCGATAAACAGTCGAACTCCTCAAGACAGACGCCTCTATAAAACGGACACCAAATATTGGTCCCAGCCGTGCGTTTTCTCAGTCATTTACTATATTTTTAGTCTTTAAGACGGACAGTTGAAGCCAGTCCCGAAGGTGTCCGTCTTAGAAAGATTTGACTGTAATAATTAAAATTCTTATCCAACATTCCCCCCCCCCCATCCCTTCTCTTGCTTTATCTGTGCCCCAGTTCCTACTGAGCAAGCTTCACCGATTTTGTTTGCCGGTCGAACAATATAATACGCTTTACTTCCTTAGAGGGCGGAAAGCCAAACAAAAAGTTAAGACCATCAGCTTCAAAACTCAACATTTTCCGTGCACTGTTTCATGTAACTTCCTGTCCATCTTAACCATCGCGTGTTATGCATTTCGGTGTAAACAATAGTTTTTTCCCACGGTACCGGCCTTTTTCAGGACAATTAAACTACCCGTACCAACAGTGTGTGCTTTTGGAAAGCTATAGAGCGAAACTTTATTAAGTTTGTTGCTAATTAGTTCGACAGTCCCGTGGTGCTTTAACAAAGATAGTGTTTTGAGCTTTTTGTACCGTAAAACCCCCACGGTGAAGTAAAATTCTAAGTTAAAAACACTCTTTATTTTTTAGTGTTTTTTATTCTTGCCTTCCATTTTCCGTTATCGGTTGGCAAGTTGCTTTAAAACCGATATCTGTTTATCATATGTTTTATTTTCAAAAACTGATTGTTCTCTGAAGTGGAACGCTATCTAGTATGTAAAAACATGCAGTCGGACTGTAAATAAGCAGTTTGCGTCCGGAGTTCATTGGATCATTTCGTTTTGGAAATGAACTCTTCAAGTCAAAAGCAAGTGCGAGTTATTTGGCGTACTAATGCAGGACCAAATGCAGATTATGAAACATGTAAGTTTTCCAAAGAATGTCGGAAAACTGTCTGCCTTCTAGAGAAGTGGAGTGTTGAGTCTCGGTCGATTGAACATAATCACTCGAGTTGCCTTGCCTGGTTGAAGCGATGCAAATTGAGAGCAAATGGCACTGCTTCAGACGAAGTTGTGACTCCAGTTTATCATTGTGCAGTAAAATGAAAGCATTCCCTATTTCTTTGACGACGTTTTGGCAGAGTTCGGTGATAAGGTTCAACAGCCGTTTATAAATCCGGGGAACTGAGAAAGTTGTAGAAAGTTTTGAGAACTGTAAATTAAGATTTTTGTCAAGCATACTAAAAATGCGAGTCTATAGTTTTCCCATTTCTTAGCACGTTTTCATCACCGGCATATCTGATATCCGTTTTGCCTCGAAAATTAAGATGGGAAACTGTTATTAAGCTTCGTGAGAAGATATATTTAGCATTCGCGCATTGGAGCTGAACCATTTTCCCTCGGGCTTTTAGATCCTTGAAGATTGTGGCTTCTATCAGTTATAATCAAGACAATTCAGTTGTCGTTTTATAGCGTGAGCTAACTTAATCTAAACTGCTTTATTATATTTTTTTGTGTTCTTTTCATTCCCAAAGGCCGAGGCAGATCGCATGGACCACACAAGTTCCATATTCCAGTTGTTCCGAGAAGACACAGCTTTGATGAACGGATATTTGCTCACGCTGTAAGTTCAATTTAATTTAGTACCTCGCGTGTTTGTCGCTTAGCCGATGTCATGTAGCAACTGAAAACTCAGCTTTATGTATCAGCATAAAGCCAGTTGACAATCACTATACTTCTCACATCAATTATGTAGATAATACTAATAGTGCGTTATAAGACTAAAAAGGAGTTAATCAGCTTAAGTTAATAACTGAAGCAGATATGTATACAAGGCAACTTTCACAAAAAGTGTTAAAAGCATAACTAAGGGCCCTAGATAAGAGAATTTGCTAAAGCATCTAGAATTTAACATCGCTGCTGATGAATAAACTGAAGACACCACCAACGCTTGAGCTAAACCTTTTCCGTCCCAGTTTTGTTGATAAATTCTCCCAACTAGAGCCATACTTTTCATTGAACAAGTTTAGGAGAATTTTTCTTTTCATCTTCACTAGCTCAAACTGTTTGACCAATTCTCATTTTCTCGTTACCAGTTGTCTTATTTTGTTTTTGTTATGTAAGGAGAAATTAGATGTTGATAACTGGCTGGGAGACAAGTAACAAAATCCGAGTTGATTATTTAGTTTCACGTTAGTTTTTTAAAATACAATTTTCAAAGCTGTTGATGAAATGTAGTTACTGTTACATGTAAAAAAGCGTGACACAGTTTGTTAAGACTTATATAAGGTACGTTTGTTTCAGAGCGGTCGAAACGGTCAGTCCGGTGAGAGGTAAGATTGCGTTACTGTCACAGTCTCGTGTGTTAACACTTTCTATTGCGATATTTGTCACGACTTCTTGTATGACAACCCATCAGGCTTCATATTGTGTTACATGTCACGGCCTTTTGTGTTACAACCCATCAGCTTCATATTGTGTTACATGTCACGGCCTTTTGTGTTACAACCCATCAGCTTTATATTGTGTTACATGTCACGCCTTTTGGGTTACAACCCATCAGGCTTCATATTGTGTTACTTGTCACGGCCTTTTTTTTAACAACCCATCATGTTTCATGTTGTGTTGTAAAATATGTTACGGCCTTTTGTGTTACAACCTTAGGCTTTAAGTGTTGTCTTACTTGCCATGGTCTATTGTCTTCACATTTGATATTCAAGCCCTTCACTTTTCATGTCACACTTCACGTTTCAAGTTATGTTACCTTTCCCTCCATGAAGTTTCCACGACAACGTGACTTAGTATCACAATTGCATTCGATCTAGCACACTGACAAGAGAAAGTATAGGAAGAGAAGCGGAACTTGAAATGAAGCTGGCCATTGTTTCCAATGCGTTAATGAAGGTAAGTGGTCTGTAACCTGATGTGCTGTCGGTTTTACTTGTCTGTTCGGCTTTTGACTCAACATAAGATGTATTGTACATGGCGTGAACTTTTTAGTTCATGAAAAGAGTGCTTAGGCAAGCGAGTTTTGTATTTCTTTTATAGATTAAGCCACACAGAATGCACGCTGTATTTGCTTAGTTTGTAATAAATCATACAAAAAAGACCCGAGTAAGCAAGGTATTTCTTCCTGTGCCCAGTTAGTTGGATTTGAAAAGAAAAACCACCTTTGTAACATTATTCTAAGTATCTACTCTTAATCTTCCACCCAACTGGAAGAAAACTGTATCACGATGGTGGAGTGTTTATGCACGGTGTTCGTACGTTTTCTGTCTTAACGTTATGATTACAATTTTCCTCTTTAGGAAGGTGAGGAAAAACAACGCTGCGAGTCGGAGCTGCGTAGATGTCAGAAAGAAAACAGGCGGCTACAGGAGGAACTTCGCACTGCGTCTGCGCAACTACGAAAATTTACTGAATGGTTTTTCGCTTCGGTGGAGCAGCACAACACGTAGCGAAAGTGAAACTCAATATTCTATCGTAGCAAAATGCATCAGATATTATCTTTAACTTTGAGTATTCTAAAGTGAATGAAACTAAATGACAATATTGAACAACATCAAAGCGCCAAGATATACTTCTAGTACCGTAGCGGTTAAAAAATGACCAAACTCCGTTAAAGTATAAAACTTATAAACCTTATCTTTAAAAAAGCTATAAGAGAATGTTGTATTATTTCATAAAACGAAACAAGGTGTTTAAATAATTATGGCGATGCTTTTTAGTTTGTCGGTGCAGTGTCGAGTATGTTCAAGGTCAAGTACTCGGATTTCTGCTGCTCTAACTCGATCTTGCTAGTATGATCCTAAAACTTGTTGATTTTCATTTTAGATCTCAAATTTTAAGAGAGACTTTAAAGTGTAAACGAATAACTTTAAAGAGAACTTTTATTTCGGATCAGTTCTTGTTGTCGACAGTGAGTTACACGTCACGGTATTCGAAAAGTTGATCTTGATATGATAATTTTGAATCATTGATAAAATACCCGTTTTCTCTGTTTCTTGAAAAGTTCAGAAAAGTTAGTACTTAAGGAGGTCCAAGATACTTGATAACTGAGAGTTGAGAAGTGTTGGTGTTTTGTTTTCTATTCGTTGCACTGGAGCTGGACTCTAACAAAAGTGGACAACGTAAGACATGTTTCCCGCCTAAAAAGTTGTTTTCTGACAACGTAAGACACGTCTCCCGCCTAAAAACCTTTTTTCTGCGGACAACATACGACATGTTTCCCGCCTAAAAACCTTTTTTCTGACAACATACGACATGTTTCCCGCCTAAAAACTTGTTTTCTGACAACGTAAGAAATGTTTTCCGCCTAAAAACTTATTTTTAGACGTCAGACATATTTCCCGTCAAAAAAATATGTTTTCTGACAACGTAAGACATGTTTTCTGCCTAAAAACTGGTTTTCTGGCAACGCAAAACATGTTCCTACCTAAAAACTTCTTTTCGGACGTCTGACATGTTTCCCGTCTACAAACTCGTTTTTCTGCAACATAAGGAATGTTTCCCGCCTAAAAACTTATTTTCGGACAATGTCAGACATGTTTCCCGTCAAAAAAATATGTTTTCTGACAACGTAAGACATGTTTCCCACCTAAAAACTTCTTTTCGGACGTCTGACATGTTTTCCGTCTAAAAACTTGTTTTTTGACAACGTAAGAAATGTTTCCTGCCTAAAAACGTATTTTTGGACAACGTCAGACATGTTTCCCGTCAAAAAAATATGTTTTCTGACAACGTAAGACATTTTTTCTGCCTAAAAACTGGTTTTCTGGCAACGCAAGACATGGTTCCCACCTAAAAACTTCTTTTCGGACAACGTCAGATATGTTTTCGCCAAAAAAACTTGTTTTCTGACACCGTAGCGTGTGCTTAGTATACTGTTATTTTATATCCGTTTATGTTAGTGTTCTTTTGTCGCATAACTTATGTTTTTAAGATCAACTAGCCTTAGCACAACTTATTAGTTGCCCTAAAACTCGCTGTGAAATTTAAGCTACAGTTTGCCTTATTTTAACGGAGAAATTCGGCAAAATTACTTTTTTCATAGCTAAACGAAAAAGTAATATTTTTTTGGTTTTATTAAGATAAAAAGAGGGTTAGAGTAGAAAAATGGCTATTTTCCTTATCTGTGACAATTGTGTTTGGCATTCGGAATTTTTTAAATGCTATTTCTTAAAGTATAAAACCTTAAGAGACCAACAATAAGTTATTTTTTTATGTTTAAAATTACTCATTACTCAAACTAACTGAATTGATTTTAGGATCAGTGCTTTATTTTCTTTAGCGTCTTTCATTTAAACTAATAGTTTAAACATTGCTTGTGTTTGTTGATATTTATAGACCAAGTATTATTGGCTATGTTGAGTTTATTACATCACTAGAGAACACTGTAAGTTGTCAAGGCAAATTTTCTCTTATCCTGACTACTAAAAAGAAGTTTTTTCTTATATCTAGTTTTGGCAAGTTCCTGTTGTTGATAGTTTGTGCTTTGTAAAAGCCATTACAATCTAGGCTTGCTTATGATAGCAAATAAGTATTTGTTCCTCGAACTTTGCGGCTGTATATATAGTGTAGTTAGATAGATATTTGTTAAAATTATGTAGAATTTAGATACACTGATTAGATGCTTAAATATTGTGGAATGCAGAGTAAATTGATATGTCTAGTAATTAATGGTAACTGTCTTGTAAATAGAAATATAAATGGAAATAAATTTAGTTTAACTACTGACAACGCTGCGGAAATGGAGGTGGTGAAGATTAAAATTTACGCCGGCATTGCTAGAAGTTTGTGTCGTTTGCTGGTTGTCGGGTCCGGCACGGATGTTCGCTGATTAGGGAGTTTACGAAACGAGGAGGGTGGCACCAACGACTACGGCTTTCGATCGAAAAACATATTTCTTGCTTTTATTTTCGACCATGTCTGGTTCGTTTTCGTCCTAGTCAACATGCAGCTGTTCTATTCAATATCGTTTTCTGCCGCCGTTATCGGCGTTACTGTCCTCGTTTTGTAAACTCCCTATTGGTTGTTTTAGTCGGTAGGCCTAACATTAGAGCCCAGGTTATACACTATGACCTCGCGATTTAAAACTACCATAATTTTTTGGCTGGATTAACTCTTCTTTTATAAGAACCTTTCTTGTAAAAAATGCCCAAAATTTAAGAACATATACTGAGAACATACCGAGGCCGAGAAAAGGCGAAGACATTTTGTGTTGGAGACTGCACAAGATTATGCAAGTAGTCAGCACAATACCAAATACATACAATTATGTTTAAGTAATGGTCCGAGTAAAAACTAAAGTACCTCCAATTGTTCTGCGGCATTTCGCTTTTCCCACACCAGAATGTTTAGATTTTTATACTTAGAATACATCAGGCAGTATACAACTTTTAAAGCAAAAAGCAGTGAAACTCTATTTTAAAGCAATGCTTCTTTTGTGCAATAATAATTTATCCAATCATAGAGCTCCAAAACAAAAGCAACTTACTTATGAAGATATGGTCGATTTTCGAAGTTTAGCCAATGAGATTAACGGTTTAACAATATCGCAATTAGCGCCTTTCTGCATTCCATTACATTTGACCTCTCTAGTTCTTACTCGGATCGTTTCTTAAGAACATTCTAGGTTGAAATCCTCAAAATATTTAAGATGTTCTTCAACATTCAGCTTGAGCCAAACAACTAGTGAAAGTTCCTTACAAGAAAGAGTACTTAAATAGCAAGTTTAAAATTAATTACAATTAATTCATTCATTATTTTATCCATTCATGAATCCATCCATTTTCTTGCATTCATTTGTTTACTCATATATCCATGCAACACCATCACTATTGAAATCACACCCAGCACTAATGTTAAAGTACTTTAAAAAAGAGCTTGAAAATCCATAACCCTGGTTTATGAGCAGCTAAACCTGACTAAACACTCAGAAACTTAGCTATATAGCGCGATGGATGTGTTTTTGATATTGCTATTATCATCATTTTCACTATCTCATTGTTCGAGGACGCAAACCAATCTTGCTGTTGCTTGCGGGCTCATTCCGTTGAGCGACTTTCGTCTGGCTGGCTGGCACATAAACGCCTAATTGTGACCGCGGTGACATGGTGACTAATGCGGCCACGCATGAGTAAATAAAGGCAAGAAGCAAAAATACTCGACAGTTTCAAGAAAGCTGAATATATGTGAAAACACATAAGAAAGAAAAAAAATCCCGTAATATTGGTGTATATTGAGAAAAAAAACGATGAACGTAGAAAAGAAAGTGTTAGCTATAACTTTCAGATTCACGAACAGCAAGTCTCCGTGTTAGGGAGTAGATAATCGTTAACACATTGAACTCGGCGTTTTCAAGGTTAGCTATAGAAATTGCACAGAGGCCCTGTCACTGGACCGAAACATATGTCGAATATGTCGAACGCTTGTCGCAAATCCGTAATTACTACTAGTTATAATAATTCTCTTCAACTTTTTTTCAGCTGGGCAAACAATGTTGACGAAAGACCACTGTTTGTCGCCACATACGGCTTCTTCCTTGATTCCTCTTGGGGGGGGGGGGGGGGGGGGGGGGGGGG